>OY740782.1:52608495-52789072 GCA_963514005.1 Raja brachyura
ACTTTCTAATGCATCTTGCTCCTCTATAATCTTTGCTTGCAACTGCTCTGTAGCTTTGGAGCGGATTACACAGTGGGAGATCGAGAGACAAAGATTATAGAGAAGCTCAGTTTCCCAGTAGACGCCATAGCCGACGCTATCTCTGGTCCGCTAATATGGCGTCGACAATCACACACGTGATACTACGCCTTTTCCACGGAGTGGCGCATCTTGCTCCTCTATAATCTTTGCTTCAATCTATAATAACTGAAAATTTCTTTCAGTTCTCTTAAATTTTAAGGAAGTTATGGACTTTTGACTGTTCTCGATCACAACTTTTGTGTTATGTCAATAGAAAAGCAATAGGAAGCAAGTTGCTAATTTCCGAGTATGAAAATGGCCCTGACTTTTTTAGTACTGAAGATATGAAAGTGAATTAGGTGTCAAATTAAACTTATTTTTATGCTTTATCTGATGGGATAAATTGCAGACTTGATTTTTTAAATCTCAAAATGTTGTAACATTGCTACTCTCTGAGGTTCGAATGACAAGTAATAAAATAAAATCCTGATCAACATAGGCAAGTTGGACAGAAGGGCTTGTGTTGGTTCCGTATTGTATGGTCCCGGTTCGAAAATCAGCTCACGTAGACATTTATTAAAGGCACAGTTCCCTTCTAAAAACTTCGATTAGTTCTAGGCCCAAAACATCCAGCGCCTTAGAATCGGAATTATTAACAGTTCAGGTTGGGACATCAGTTTTCTTCTGGAGAATTAGTTCAGAAAAAGATGGCCAGAACTCTCTTGCCCCACCCCAAAATCAACACCAGTAAAGAAAAACAATCCAATGCGTAAAATTGAAAATGAGATGGGTAATAAAACGCCACACTTTTAAATATTAACGACGAAAGAGAGCCCCGGACATTCAGACAGTTACCAACCACTGACTTAGAATAAAGCGTATTTTACTTGTTAAAAGGCACCATGACCCAGATAAATCCAAAGATATTAATTTAAATTGGAACTATTTTAATTGAAGCATGTGTAAGACATGTAACGGATAAAACTATATGATACTTGTGGGTTTATTTGTAAAATTATGCACACTTTCCCTGCGATCAGATACTTCGTTCTGAAGCCATTGTAATATTTTCACATTTAAAGCTAACATCGCGATGAAAAGCGAGAACGAATTAGTAAAATGCTCTGCAGCAACCAACACCCTACGCGAGTGTGTTGGTTATTTAGACCCACCCGAATACCAGCGCACCGACCGCTCCCCGCAGCCCTCCGGCTCTCCGCGCTTGCAGTCCGCTGCTGCGGTTACAAGGAACAAGCAGGCAGCGAAGCAGCAGAGGAGCCGCAGGCAGATCGCAAACATACTCACTGTGACAGCAGAGGAAGCAGCGCATAACCAGCCTCTCACCTTTATTGAGCCCAATCACCTGACCGGACTGTGGTTACGGGCACCGCCTCATTTGGTTCAACCAGAGGACGCGTCTGGGATCAAAGATCCTCTCGTCTTTGTCTGGGATTGTCACGTCAGTGAAGGAGCAGTGAGGTGGGGGATTGATCAAAATTAGATTGCAAAGCAAAATGTCCTGCTCCCGGTGAGAAAAAAGTTCTGTGATGTTGAGTTCTACACCGTGGAAATAGGACATAAAGCGCCGCTGTATGGTCTTTGATCTACACTAGTCTCACCTGCCCGCGTTTAGTCCATATCCCTCTAAAGCTGACCTATCCGTGTACCTGTCTAAATGTTTCTTAAACGTTGCGACAGTACCTAAACTTCTGAACTGACTTCCTGTTCCATGCTTAATATTAAATCGGCCTCCAAGTAACGCAATTGGCAAAATCTCACATGCCATACTGTTATTATTCGCACGGAAAAGGGGAAATATTGTAAATCGAAATTTACTTGATTGAACCGCCAATCTAAATGTTTCTTAAACGTTGCAACTGTACCTTTGCCGCCCGACCTGGAGTTTTATTTTAAACCAAGCTTCCTGCATCCATATTATTTTGTTTTAAGAAGGTTACGATTTTTGACTTATATAAAAATGTGAATTTGTTGTTACAAGGGGACATCTGAGCACCTTGGAGTCACGGACACATGATGTCGGCTACTCACAGTCTAACAGTACACCGAGATTAACCTTCCGAAAGAGAATACCCACCATTCCGCTATTAACGCGGAAGTAAACACTATTGCATCTGTTATTGTGCTCCGTCGCTTGACTCCGCATTCAGAGCAAAGATACTAGAGGAACTAGTATCTTTAATTCAGAGTCACGCGGAGACCGGAGAGTAGATGTAGTACTTTATTCGGGACCAACCGAAACGCAGAGGAAACCTAGTAGCAGGAAAAACCTCCTGAACTCAATATACATCGAATATCGATATCCTTTAAACACAGTGATGAAATACAACCTCAACAATATATTTCAATATTTTGGGTGTGAACAAATTATGTTATCAGTGGCAAGACTGCAAGACCATCAAACACCTTTGTTGATATTCTGAAAGATTTTGAACGCAGACAAGCATCATATTATTTTTATCACTGTATTGTGAGGATTGACTCATTGCATGCACAAAACCTAGTAGCCTCCTGGATAGGCACTGGTGCTCTGGTTTCCACATACATCCCAAATACAGACAGCTTGGTAAGTTAATTGTGAGGTATATTGGTGGTTATCTTAAAGTGGCTGCTAGTCTTTGACATACCAAGTCAAGTCAAGTCAAGACAGTTTATTGTCATGTGTCCCAGATAGGACAATGAAATTCTTGCTTGCTGCAACACACCAGAACATAGTAAGCATAAATACAGAACAATTCAGTGTGTCTATAGCATAGACCATATACATACACATAAATAAACAGAAAAAGTGCAATAGGCTGCTATAGTTCAGAGTTTGTTTGTTGGCGAGTTTAATAGCCTGATGTATGTGGGGAAGAAGCTGTTCATGAACCTGGATGTACCAGATTTCAGGCTCCTGTACCTTCTACCTGATGGCAGCAGAGAGATGAGTGTGTGGCCAGGATGGTGTGAGTCCTTGATGCTGGCAGCCTCTTTGAGGCAGCGACTGTGATAGATCCCTTCGATGGTGTGGCGGTCAGAGCCGATGATGGCTGGGCAGTGGTCACAACGTTCTGCATTCTTTTCCGCTCCTGGACGCTCAAGTTGCTGAACCAAGCCACGATGAAACCAGTCAGCATGCTCTCTACTGTGCACCTGTAGAAGTTCGAGAGAGTCCTCTTTGACATATCGACTCTCCATAACCTTCACAGGAAGTAGAGGCGCTGATGTGATTTCTTTATAATTGCATCAGTGTGCTGGGACCAGGAAAGATCTTCGGAAATATGCACGCCCAGGAATTTGAAGTTCTTGACCCTTTCCACCATCGTCCAGTTGATATAAACGGGATTGTGGGTTCCTATCCTACCCCTTCCAAAGTCCACAATCAGTTCCTTGGTTTTGCTGGTGTTGAGAGCCAGGTAATTGTGCTGGCACCATTTGGTCAATCGGTCGATCTCACTTCTATACTCTGACTCGTCATCATCAGTGATTTGTTCCATAAGAGTGGTGTCATCGGCGAACTTGATGATGGAGTTCGCACTATGACTGGCTACGCAATCATGAGTATAGAGTGAGTACAGCAGGGGGCTGAGCACGCAGCCTTGATGTGCTCCCGTGCTCATTGTTATCGAGGATGACACATTTCCACCAATATGGACAACTGTATCTGAGGATGAGGAAGTCGAGGATCCAATTACAGAGGGATGCGCAGAGACCCAGATCTGAAAGTTTGGTAACCAGCTTGGAGGGGATGATCGTATTAAATGCCAAGCTGCAGTCAATGAATAGCAGCATGACATATGAGTTTTTGTTGTCCAAGTGGTCCAGAGTGGAGTGGAGAGCCAGTGAGATCGCATCCATCATTGATCTGTTGTGGCAGTAAGCGAACTGCAATGGGTCGAGGTTCGAGTTGATATGCGCCATATTCAACTTCTCAAAGCACTTCATCACCACAGATGTTAGTGCCAGTGGTCGATAGTCATTGAGACACGTCACCCTGCTCCTCTTGGGCACCCAATATTGATGCCCTTTTAAAGCAGGTGGGAACCTCAGACCTCAGAAGTGAGAGGTTGAAAATGTCCGTAAAAACTCCAGCCAGTTGGTCCGGACAGGTTTTTAGAACACGACTGGGTATGCCATCAGGTACAGGCGCTTTCCGAGGGTTCACCCCCACAAACTTTGTTGTGGTGGAGAAGCTTGTGTTGTCCTGAGATCTATGCCGTCTGGAGTTATGCCGTCTGGCCCATGGCGGTAAGGTCGAGGGGGAGGACTCTGACAAAGAGCAATCCAACCAAGACCTCAACGGTGGAACAGGCAGAGGATAATGGCTGACCTTAGTGGAGCGTCACAACGGCTGGGAAAGCGGATGAAGGCAGCAGCAGAAAAGGGTCTCTGGTCGTCTTGGACTCCATGCCACTGGATCCTGACCCAGATCTGTCAAGGACTGGCTTCCTGTGCACCATTCTCCCCATGTTAAACAAAGTCACACACTGGCGTCCTCCGACCATGGAGACACCCATGGAGACGCCCATGGTCAGCCATGACCGAGGGGGGCCTAAGAAGATGCAGTGTTAGAATGCATCATCAAGAGTCAAGGTAAATCAAAGGTGTTTATTTGTCATATCCACAAAGACCGTGACAATGACATTCTTACATGCAGCAGCTTTACAGGCACATAGGCAGTACAGCACTGGAAGGAGCATTTTAGGTCACAATGTCTGTGCTGAACATGATGCCTAGATAAACAAATCTGATTTGCCTACACGTGATCCATATCCCTGCACTAATCTAAATTCCTCATGAACGCCACTTTTGTGTCTGTCTCGGTAGCATGTTACAGATAGAATAGAATGCCTTTTATTGTCATTCAAACAGAGAAGGTTTGAACGAAATTTCATTCCTGCAGTCATGACATTACAAAAAAAAACCAAGACACACACTTAACACAATTTACACAAACATCCATCACAGTGAATCTCGAACACCTCACTGTGATGGAAGGCAAAAGTCTTATCTCTTCGACCCGAAACGTCGCCTCTCTCTTTCACTCCTTAGTTGCTGCTGCACCCGCTGAGTTTCTCCACCAAACTGGGGCTCACGATGTTAAAGCCCCCGGCGGGCGATGGTAAGTCCCGCGGCCATATAAGCCGCGCGGGGCGATGTTAGGCCCCGCTCCGAGTCATTTAAACCCCGCGATTCTGGCGGGAGAAGTTGCCATTGCGGGAGCTCTGAAAAGGGGTCTCCCACCAGGGACCCGCGAGCTCCCGATGTTCCTGTCCACTGGGCCTGCGGCCGAAGCCTCCGAAGATCCAGAATTGGGTCGCAGCCGCGCGCCACCACAGCTCTCCCTGCTCCAAAGACGGCCAGCTCCGCAATGGCAAGTCCGCAGGCTCCGCGACTGGAGCCTTCAGGTTGGTTCCGGCCGGAGGCCACCGCCGGCTCCACAATGTTAGGCCCAACGACATCGGAGACCCGACAGGGAAAAAGTCGGGCCCCCGAATAGGGTAGAGATTAAACGGTTTCCCCCACCCCCCACATATACACAGCTAAAAAATAATAAAAACTAAAATCAACACATACATTTCACGAGACAAAATTTAAAAAAGACAGACGGACTGCAGTCGAGCCGCTGCTGTTAGGCGCCGCCACACCACGCCACTCACTAAAAAGAAAATTTGCCTTGCAGATCTCCTTTGAATTTTGGCCCTCTTACCTTAAAGTGGCCGCTAGTCTTTGACATATCCATCCTGGGGAAAAGGCCTAATTATGCTTCTATGACTTATGAACATGAAGATTGGGAATTGTAAAGGAAATATGCAGGGCAAGTTGTTTTTACATTGAGTGATGGATGCCTGGGTGATGGTGGTGGAAGTACACATGATAGTGGCATTGAAGAGGATTTTCCATGGGCATATGAAAATGCAGGGATTGGAGGGATCTGGATCTGCATACAGAAGGTATTAGTTTATAATGGCATCATGTTTGGCAAGGACGCCGTGGGCCAAAGGACATTGTGTTCCTGTGGCTATAATGTTCTATGTAAACAATATATTAACTATTATTTTCAAAAAGGAGAAACCTGCACGGTGTGTGACAACTTAGTAAGAGTACAGTTTCCCTGCACCTCTCGATGATCATCTATTGCCAAATGCAAAAAAAAAAAAATGACTAACACATATACATTACCTGAGAAACCAGTGGAGGCTGGTTCACTGATGCATTCAAAAGAGAGTTAGATAGATCTCTTAGGGCTAGTGGAATCAAGGGTTATGGGGAGAAGGCAGGAACGGGGTACTGACTGTGGATCATCAACCATGATCACATTGAATGGTGGTGCTGGCTCGAAGGGCTGAATGGCCTATTCCTGCACCTACTGTCTATGTATCTACAGTATGTATAAATTACATTAAAAAAAACACCACTGTTCCGGCCGGAGGGGAGTTTTGCCCCATTCTTACAAAGTGGTAAGAACTTACGTTATTTCTAATCACACAATTCCCAACTCCAAGCACACAAAGGTCATATACTTGTCGCACTTGATAAATTATAATGGCTTCTTACCAAGCTCGGGTCAAGTTTCATTCTGAATTAACCTCCCCCTTGGTCATCTCTGGAGGAAAGGAATGTAGGGCCTTTTTACAACTTCTTACTGATAGCATTCCACACAGCAATTTGAAGATTACTATATGTAGACCCCAATCGTTTAGCTTAGATCAAAACAGAATTACTTTCTCAGTCTTCTATAAACATAAGACATCTCCCTCATACACAGGTCACACAACCATCACCTATGCATTATCTCTTATCCCAACAAAAATACTTTTAACAGCACAAACCAAATTACAGACTCTATCATCTAGCCTTGGTGCCTACGACCCAATACAGACAACCATAAATTCTCCCCGTAACACACTAGAGCTCAGAAATGTGTCACGAAGAAAGAATAAATGGTGCCCATGTCCTGGAAGAGACCCCATTACTCTGAACACTAACCTAAACCAAATACAACTTCTGACAGTTATAGCCGCTCAAAATCAAGCAAAACTATTCCCATTTACATCAACATCTCCATGTTATAACAAGCCATCTGTCCTCCTATGTGTATGTGTGTGTGTGTGTGTGCTCTTTATTTCGTTGTGGCCTATGTATTTTGAAAACCTCTGCTCCCAGTCCTTCTCCTGCAACTCAACATAAGTTTCTCACACAGATATTATAATGTGACCAATTTTATTTTATAATATTTCTTCAGGGATAGGCCTCTTCCTCTGTGATCACCCGAGGTCGGGGCTGATTTGTGACCTCCGCAGCCAGTCCGATGTTTTCAGGCCCTGTTGCTGGATAATGGAGCTCCAGCGTCGGGAGAAACACTCCTCAGTGGCTTGGAGGGTCTGGAACGGCCGCTCCCTCCCCGGAGACCACGGCTCCCGATGTCCACAGGCCGGTGTCCACAGATGTCTCGGCGAGAGATCCCAGGCTCCGCGGTGTTTTTAAATCCAGCGCCGCCCGTGGCTGGACGTTCCGCAGACCGTAGTTCCTCGATGTGGAGTCGGCGGTCACAGCACTCTGGAGCTTACTGCACGCCGACCCGGTAAGGCATCTCCCGCTCCGTGACGGTGTTTCTCTGGATCCTCTCCAGAGCCAGCACATCCTTCTTCAGATATGGGGCCCAAAATTGCTGACAATACTCTGAATGCGGCCTGACCAGCACCTTATAGAGCCTCCGCATTACATCTCTGTTTTTGTATTCTAGTCCATGTGATATAAATGCTAACATTGAATTTTCCTTCCTTACTACTGATTCGACTTGTAAATTAACTTTTTGGGAGTCCTGCACCAGCACTCCCATGTCCCTTTGCATCTCCGATTTCTGGGTTCGCTCACCATTTAGAAAATAATCTACGCCTTTATTCTTCTTACCAAAATGCCGAATTTAATCTGCCACTTCTCTGCTCACTCTCCTAACATGTCCAAGTCCTTCTGCAGAGTCCTTGCTTCCTCTACACTTCCAGCCCCTTCAGCGGTCACTCGAAACGAGTACGACTGTCCTCTCCATAGGGTCATCCATTTGTCAGTCTGCAGATGTCCGTAGAGGCCGAACCGTGATCCACACACCTTGGTGCAACGTGGGCGGTGGAGACTGGCGGTGGTTGGTAGTCGTCGAGCCCTCTTCTCTCTCTCCTTATGGTGCTGTCGCATTGTCTCTGCGATACGGCATAGTTCCATTTTGTGAAGTTAAGCTCCTTCCTGCCCCTCCACCTATCTTAGCATCATCTGCAAACTTGGCCACAAAGCCTTCAGTCCTCTTATCCAAATCATTAATATACAACGTGAAGAGAAGCGGCCCCAGCATCGACCCTTGTGGAACTCCACTAATCACTAGCAGCCAAATGAAAAAGTTATTTTTATTGCAAGTCTTTGCCTTCTGTCATCCAGCTAACCCGCTATTTAAGTGCTAGTATCTTCCCTTTAATACCATGGGCTCTCATCTTCCCAAGCAGCCCGACGTGCGGCACCAAATCGAAGGCCTTTTGAAAATCTAGGTAGGCCACATCTACAGCCTCCCCTCTGTCTATCCTGCTATCATTTACTCAAAGAACTGCAGCAGATTTGCAGGCAAGATCTTCCCTTCACAAAACCATACTGACTTTGGCCTATTTTAGCGAGAACTTCTAAGTACTGTGTAACTTCATCCTTGAGAAATTGACTCTAAAATCTTACCAGCCACCGAAATCAGGAAAACCGGCCTTCGGTTTTCGCTCTTCTCCTTGCTCCTTGTACAGCGGGGATAGTTGTGCCAGAGTTGCCGTAAAGCATGGAACCATTTTGCTTGTTGTAGACGATTGGCTAATTCCAACTGGTTGCAGATACTGATCAACCTATAGACCAGGCGTGGATCCGAGCAGAAGATGGCGCCATTGTCTATCTACTGGGATACATTGATCTAAGTGCTTTCAATGCCCGCCAGTATCACTCCTCTTACAGTGCCCTCCATAATGTTTGGGACAAAGACCCATCATTTATTTATTTGCCTCTGTGCTCCACAATTTGATATTTGTAATAGGAAAAAAAATCACATGTGGTTAAAGTGCACATTATCAAGTTTTAATAAAGGCCATTTTTATACATTTTGGTTTCACCATGAAGAAATGGAAGAAATGAAGAAAAAAAGGACTCAGCAATGTCATGTAAATGAAAGTAGTTATGTTTAGGATTTTGTTGCATATTCTTTGCATGAATGACTGCTTGAAGTCTGCCATACATGCGCAGGCCATAACACCCCCACCACCGTGTTTCACCGATGAGATGGTATGCTTTGGATCTTTAGCAGTTCCTTCTCTCCTCTGCTCTTGCCATCACTCTGATATGTTAATCTTCATCTCATCTGTCCACAAGACCTTTTTCCAGAACTGTGGTTGCTCTTTTAAGTACTTCTGGGCAAACTATAACCTGGCCATCCCATTTTTACAGCTAACCAGTGGTTTGCATCTTGCAGTGTAGCCCCTGTATTTCTGTTCATGAAGTCATTGACAAATCCACACCTGACTCCTGAAGAGTGTATTTGATCTGTCGAACAGGTGTTTGAGGATTTCTCTTTATTATAGAGAGAATTCTGAGGAGGTCTTCCTTGGCCTGCCAGTCCCTTTACGATTAGTAAGCTCACCAGTGCCTTCTTTCTTCTTAAGAAATGCAATTAAATACACCTGAGCAATTACAAACACCTGGGTAGCCATGTGTCCCAAACATTATGATGCCCTGAAATGGGGGGGACTATGTATAAACACTGCTATCATTTCAACATGATGAAACCAAAATATATCAAAATGGCCTTTAATAAGATCTGACAATGTGCACTTTAACCACATGTGATTTTTTTTTCTATTACAAATCTTAAATTGTGGAGTACAGAGGCAAATAATTAAATAATGGTTCTTTGTCCCAAACATTATGGACTGTATGTTCTTGTCCTTTATGATACATGCAACAAACGGTTCAATACAGCACACAAACAAGACAGGGAAGAGAGAGAACCCCTGCCTGATTGCAGATTTGATGGGAAAGCTATCTTTTTGCAAGCCATTAATTTGGTCTGCACTACAGATATCTGCGTAGAGCAGTTGGATCCAGTTCCTAATTACGTCCCCAAACTCCATCTTTTCTGTGTGTTGTAGATCCTCTCATGCTCCAGCTGACCAGGGAGTTATGCACACCTCTGTATCCCTGAGCTGCACAACTGGGATAGTTAATTGGCTTCTGTAAATCACCCGTAAGGAGTAAGATAAAACTAGTGTAGAAGTGATAGCTGGTCTTCGTAGACTCGATGAGCCTAAGTGCCTGTTTCTATGCTGTAACTCTAAACTAATTCCCACAGTGAAAGACATCCGGGCCTGACGAAGATAGGGCTCCAAGGCATAGGTTGATTACAAGTGAGTGGCTCAGTGCTGATAAGAAAATGTTTGTACATTGGATGAAGATATTGTAAGATATTGTACTATATCTCCAATTATGTACAATTGGGGACAAAGTACACATGTGCAAGTGGCAAACGTTGGTTTAAGATAGACACAAAATGCAATGAAATGACTGTAGTGAGTTGGATTAAAGAAATTGCCGATACTTTTTATATGTATATAAAAAACAAGAGAGTATCAAGGGAGTAGGTAGGAATGTCAAAGGCTCAATGACAAAGGAGAGAATTTATGTTTGGAGTTAGTGAAAGTAGGCAAGATACTAAACAAGCACTTTGCATCTGTAATCAAAGAGAAGGACAGTGGGATCAGTGTGGGAAATATTAATAAGCCAGGACATTTTGAGATCAAGAAGGAGGTAATGCTGGGTGTCTTAAACACAGAACAGTTCAGCACAAGAACAGGCCCTTTGGTCCGCAATGTCTATGCCGAACATAATTCCAAGACCATCTCTTATCTACCTGCACATAATCAATATGCCTCCATTCCCTGCATATCCATATCCCTATCCAAAAGTCTCTTAAATTCTACTATTGTATCAGCCTCAACCACCACCCTCAGCAGCACATGCCAGGCACTTGCAATGACCTGTGTAAAAAAGTTGCCCCGCACATCAACTTTAAATGTTGCCCCTCTCACCTTAAAGTTATGCCCTCATAATTTGATTTTTTTTCATCACTGTAATCCTTGAAGAGCATTAACACACATCAATCCCTGAGGGCCAGAGTCAAGAGAAGAGATTGGAGGGGCCTCAATGAAGATTGTTCCAGAGGACTGAAGAGTTACCAACTTTCAGAGTCAGCACAGAGACCAGCCCTGTTGCTCCGAAAGGTAGGGAAAAAAAGAGGAGGGCAATAGTAATTGGGGACTCTATTGTTAGGGGGTCGGATAGGCGATTCTGTGGACGCAGTCGGGAGACCAGGATGGTGGTCTGCCTCCCTGGTGCCAAGGTCTTGGACGTGTCTAAACGTGTCCAAGATATCCTCAAATCAGAGGGAGAGGAGCCTGAGGTCGTGGTACATATAGGTACCAATGACATAGGTAAAAAAAGGGAAGAAGTCCTGAAGGGAGGATTTAAGGACTTGGGAGGAGAGTTGAGGAAAAGGACCAAAAAGGTAACAATCTCAGGATTACTGCCTGTGCCACGTGACAGTGAGAGTAGAAATGGAGCAAGGTGGAGGATAAATGCTTGGCTGAAAGACTGGTGCAGAGGGCAGGGATTCAAGTTTCTGGATCATTGGGACTTCTTTTGGGGTAGGTGGGACCTGTACAGAAAGGATGGGTTGCACTTGAACCCGAGGGGGACCAATATCCTGGCGGGGAAATTTGCAAAGGCCACTGGGGAGACTTTAAACTAGAATGGTTGGGGCGAGGGATGCAAATAGCAAAAGCTAGTAGACTGAATGGGAGGCAGGAAGCAGAAAAGGGAAGCACTCAGACACAAGAGGAGAAAGAAAAAAAAGGAAATAAACAGAGAATAAGAGATGGGGGGTTTCTTAAATGTGCATATTTTAATGCTAGGAGCATTGTAAGAAAGGTGGATGAGCTTAGAGTCTGGATAGACACCTGGAAGTATGATGTTGTGGCGATCAGTGAAACATGGTTGCAGGAGGGCTGTGATTGGAAACTAAATATTCCAGGATTTCGTTGCTTCAGGTGTGATAGAATTGGAGGGGCAAGAGGTGGAGGTGTTGCATTGCTAGTCAGGGAAGATATTACAGCAGTGCTTTGGCAGGATAGATTGGAGGGCTCATCTAGGGAGGCTATTTGGGTGGAACTGAGAAGTGGGAAAGGTGTAGCAACACTTATAGGGGTATATTATAGACCGCCAAATGGGGAACGAGAATTGGAAGAGCAAATATGTAAAGAGATAGCAGATATTAGTAGTAA
This sequence comes from Raja brachyura, assembly GCA_963514005.1. The sequence goes on from OY740782.1 coordinate 52,620,909, forward strand.
GCACAAGGTAGTGATTGTGGGAGATTTCAACTTTCCACACATAGACTGGGAAACACATTCTGTAAATGGGCTGGATGGTTTGGAGTTTGTAAAATGTGTGCAGGATAGTTTTTTGCAGCAATACATAGAGGTGCCTACTAGAGGAGGGGCAGTGCTGGACCTCCTGTTAGGAAATGAGACGGGACAGGTGGCGGAGGTATGCGTTGGGGAGCACTTCGGGTCCAGTGATCACAATACCATTAGTTTCAATAGAATTATGGAGAAGGACAGAACTGGGCCTAGGGTTGAGATTTTTGATTGGAGAAAGGCTAACTTTAACGAGATGCGAGATGATTTAAAAGGAGTGAACTGGGACATTTTGTTTTACGGGAAAGATGTAGAGGAGAAATGGAGGACATTTAAAGGGGAAATTTTAAGAGTACAGAATCTTTATGTTCCTGTTCGGTTGAAAGGAACCAGTAAAAATTGGAAAGAGCCCTGGTTTTCAAGGGAAATTGGACATTTGTTCGGAAAAAGAGGGAGATCTACAATAATTATAGGCAGCATGAAGTAAATGAGGTGCTTGAGGAGTATAAGGAATGTAGAAAGAATCTTAAGAAAGAAATTAGAAAAGCTAAAAGAAGATATGAGGTTGCTTTGGCAAGTAAGATGAAAGTAAATCCAAAGGGTTTCTACAGCTATATTAATAGCAAAAGGATAACAAGGGATAAAATTGGTCCATTGGAGAGACCGAGTGGACAGCTATCTGCAGAGGCAAAAGAGATGGGGGAGATATTGAACAATTTCTTTTCTTCGGTATTCACCAAGGAGAAGGATATTGAATTATGTGAGGTAAGGGAAACTAGTAGAGTAGCTATGGATACTATGAGTTTCAAAGTAAAAGAAGTACTGACACTTTTGAAAAATATAAAAGTGGATAAGTCTCCAGGTCCTGACAGGATATTCCCTAGGACATTGAGGGAAGTTAGTGTAGAAATAGCCGGGGCTATGACAGAAATATTTCAAATGTCATTAGAAACGGGAATAGTCCCCGAGGATTGGCGTACTGCGCATGTTGTTCCATTGTTTAAAAAGGGTTCTAAAAAGGAACCATCTAAAAGTAAACCTAGCAATTATAGACCGGTTAGTTTGACTTCAGTGGTGGGCCAATTAATGGAAAAGATACTTAGAGATAATATATATAAGTATCTGGATAAACAGGGTCTAATTAGGAACAGTCAACATGGATTTATGCCGGGAAGGTCATGTTTGACTAATCTTCTTGAATGTTTTGAAGAGGTTACTAGGGAAATTGACGAGGGTAAAGCAGTGGATGTTGTCTATATGGACTTCAGTAAGGCCTTTGACAAGGTTCCTCATGGAAGGTTGGTTAAGAAGGCTCAACTGTTGGGTATAAATGCAGGAATAGCAAGATGGATTCAACAGTGGCTGAATGGGAGAAGCCAGAGGGTAATGGTGGATGGCTGTTTGTCGGGGTTGGGGGCAGGTGACTAGTGGGGTGCCTCAGGGATCTGTGTTGGGTCCTTTGTTGTTTGTCATGTACATCAATGATCTGGATGAAGGGGTGGTAAATTGGATGAGTAAGTATGCAGATGATACCAAGATAGGGGGTGTTGTGGATAATGAAGAGGATTTCCAAAGTCTCAGAGTGATTTAGGCCAGTTGGAAAAATGGGCTGAAAGATGGCAGATGGAGTTTAATGCTGATAAATGTGAGGTGCTACACCTTGGCAGGACAAATCAAAATAGGACGTACATGGTAAACGGTAGGGAATTGAAGAATACAGTTGAACAGAGGGATCTGGGAATAACCGTGCATAGTTCCTTGAAGGTGGAATCTCATATAGATAGGGTGGTAAAGAAAGCTTTTGGTATGCTAGCCTTTATAAATCAGAACATTGAGTATAGAAGCTGGGATGTAATGTTAAAATTGTACAAGGCATTGGTGAGACCAAATCTGGAGTATGGTGTACAATTTTGGTCGCCCAATTATAGGAAGGATGTCAACAAAATAGAGAGGGTACAGAGGAGATTTACTAGATTGTTGCCTGGGTTTCAACAGCTAAGTTACAGAGATAGGTTGAATAAGTTAGGTCTTTATTCTCTGGAGCGCAGAAGGTTAAGGGGGGACTTGATAGAGGTCTTTAAAATGATGAGAGGGATAGACAGAGTTGATGTGGACAAGCTTTTCCCTTTGAGAATAGGGAAGATTCAAACAAGAGGACATGACTTTAGAATTAAGGGACAGAGGTTTAGGGGTAACATGAGGGGGAACTTCTTTACTCAGAGAGTGGTAGCGGTGTGGAATGAGCTTCCAGTGGAAGTGGCGGCGGCAGGTTCGTTGGTATCATTTATAAATAAATTGGATAGGCATATGGACGAGAAGGGTATGGAGGGTTATGGTATGAGTGCAGGCAGGTGGGACTAAGGGAAAAAAGTTGTTCGGCACGGACTTGAAGGGCCGAGATGGCCTGTTTCCGTGCTGTAATGGTTATATGGTTAACTTTGTTTGTTTGTTTAAGAATGAAAATATATAAAATTTGTTGTTTTATATGAGAATTTTGCCCGAACAGTCTGTGACACATCGCGCTATGTTTAAAGCCCATAGCACTGTGGCCAGTAGCGTTACGTTTAAACCTTTACGTGCCAAACCGGCAGCGCTGGGTCATAGAGTCATAAAGTCACAGAGTGATACAGTGTGGAAATAGGCCCTTCGGCCCAACTTGCTCACACTGGCCAACAAATGTTCCAGCTACACTAGTCCCACTTACCTGCGCTTGGTCAATATCCCTCCAAACCGATCCTATCTATGTACCTGTCCAACTGTTTCTTAAATGATGGGATAGTCCCAGCCTCAACTACCTCCTCTGGCAGCTTGTTCCATACACTCTACATACTGCTTAAGAAAACTCTCCTGAACACGTTTGAGGAATTGCACCCAATCTAAACCCTTCATGCTGATTTTCCCAGTCGATATTGGGAAAGTTAAAGTCCCCTACTACAACAACCTTATTTGACCTGCACCTGTCTGCAATCTCCTGTCATATTTGTTGTTCTAATTCCCGTTGACTATTCGGGGGTCTGTAGTACACCCCCAACAAGGTGATCATCACTTTCTTGTTTCTCAGCTCCATCCATATAGACTCATTAGATGAACCGTCCGTAATGTCACCTCTGATCACTGCCGTGCCATCCTCCATAACCAACACTGCAATCCCCCCCTCCTGTTTTTCCCTCACCCCTGTCTCTCCTGAAGCTCCTGTACTTTGGAACATTGAGCTGCCAGTCCTGCCCCTTCCGTAACCAGGTTTCAGTCATGGCTACAATGTCCCAGTGGCTCATACCTATCCATGCCCTAGGCTCATCTGCCTTACTTGTCAGGCCCCTTGCATTAAAATACGTGCAGTTTAAACCAACCCTCCTTCCCCACTCTCTGCATTTCACCTGCCTATTCTGTCCACTAACCTTTCCCACACCACCCTCCATACCAACTACTAGCCTCTCATGTGCCTCTGTCCTGTACAAGATCCCACCCCCCTGCCAATCTAGTTTAAACCCTCCCGTGTAGCATTAGCAAACCAGCCCACTAGGATGTTGGTCCCCCTCCAGTTAAGGTGCGACCCACCCCTTTTGTACAGGTCACCCCTGCCCCAGAAGGGATCCCAATGATCCAGAAATCTAAATCTCTGCCCCTTGCACCAAATCCTCAGCCATATATTCATATCTCATATCTCACTCTCATACCTGTCTCACTCCAATCTCTCCCCCCCCGAACGTACTGCCATCGACTCACTCCGCAACAACCCAGACTGGGTTATCAAACCCGCCGACAAGGGAGGTGCCGTGGTAGTCTGGCGCATCGATCTCTACAAAGCGGAGGCCATGCGCCAACTCTCGGACACCTCCTCCTACTTACCCCTGGACCATGACCCCACTGACGAGCACCAGGCCATCATCTCGAGCACCATAACCGACTTCATCAACTCCAGCTCCCTACCCCCCGGAGCCTCCAACCTCATCGTTTCCCAGCCCCGCACGGCCCGATTTTACTTTCTCCCCAAAATCCACAAACCCGACTGCCCCGGCAGACCCATTGTCTCTGCCTGTTCGTGCCCCACCGAACACATTTCCACATACCTTGACTCCATCCTATCCCCCTTTGTTAAATCCCTCCCCACCTATGTTCAAGACACCTCAGACACTCTCCGTCGGCTCCACGCATTCCATTCCCCAGGCCCCCATCCTCTCATCTTCACCATGGATGTCCAGTCACTCTGCACCTCCATCCCCCACCAGGATGGTCTCAAAGCCCTCCGGTACTTCCTCGACCAGAGGAGCAACCCATACCCCTCCACTGACACCCTCCTCCGCCTAGCGGAGTTGGTCCTTACCCGCAATAACTTCTCTTTTGACTCCTCCCATTTCCTCCAAACACAAGGCGTAGCTATGGGCACACGCATGGGCCCTAGCTACGCCTGCCTCTTTGTCGGGCACATCGAACAATCTTTGTTCTCGGCGTACCAGGGCCCCACCCCCGACCTTTACCTCCGTTACATTGATGACTGCTTTGGTGTCACCTCCTGCACCCACACACAACTGACTGACTTCATCCATTTCACCACCAACTTCCATCCGGCACTCAAATACACTTGGACCATTTCCGACATTTCCCTACCATTCCTTGACCTCACCATCTCTATTGCAGGTGATACACTCCTGACCGACATCCACTACAAACCAACTGACTCCCACAGCTACCTGGACTACTCTTCCTCCCACCCTGCTTCCTGTAAGGACTCCATCCCCTATTCCCAATTCCTCCGTCTACGCCGCATCTGCTCCCAGGATGAGGTGTTCCACACCAGGTCATCACAAATGTCCTTGTTCTTCAGAGAACGGGGTTTCCCCTCCCCCACTATAGATGAGGCTCGCACCAGGGTCTCCTCCGTACCCCATAACACTGCCCTCTCTCCCCATTCCCCCACTCACAACAAGGGCAGAGTCCCCCTGGTCCTCACCTTTCACCCCACCAGCCGGCGCATACAACAGATAGTCCTCCGCCAGTTTCGCCTCCTCCAACGTGACCCCTCCACTCGCCACATCTTCCCATCTCCCCCCCTGTCTGCCTTCCGCAAAGACCGCTCCCTCCCCAACTCCCTTGTCAATTCTTCCCTTCCCTCCCGCTCCACCCCTTCCCCGGGCACTTTCCCTTGCAACCGCAAGAGATGCTACACTTGTCCCTTCACCTCCCCCATCCACTCCTTTTAGGGATCCAAGCAGTCCTTCCAAGTCCGACAGAGGTTCACCTGCACCTCCTCCAACCTCATCTACTGCATCCGTTGCTCCAGATGCCAGCTGATCTACATCGGTGAGACCAAGCGGAGGCCGATCGTTTCGCAGAACACCTCCGCTCGGTCCGCAATAACCAACCCGACCTCCCGGTGGCTCAGCACTTCAACTCCCCCTCCCATTCCGTATCCGACCTCTCGGTCCTGGGCCTCCTCCATGGCCAGAGTGAGCAACACCGCAAGTTGGAGGAACAGCACCTCATATTCCGCTTGGGGAGTCTGCATCCTCTGGGCTAAAACATTGAATTTTCTCAATTCTGTTAACCCAGGCTGCCTCCTCCCCTTCCCACCTCTCCCTCAGCCCTCGGGCCCTGGCATTCCTTCTCTCTCTATCTCTCCCCCACCCAAGTCGCGCTGGCTTCTCATTTTCACACTTCAAACAGCTTCCAATGGCCTGTTTCCTTTATCATCGATACTTTTTTGCATATCTTTCATTCATTGTTCTTTATCTCTCCACATCACTGTCTATATCTCTCGTTTCCCTGATCCCTGACCAGTCTGAAGAAGGGTCTCGACCCGAAACGTAGCCTATCTCCTTCGCTCCTTAGATACTGCTGCACCCGCTGAGTTTCTCCAGCTTTTTGTGTAACCCTGTGACTCAATCTTGTTGTGCTGCCCGCTCCGACAGCCCCAAGAGGGTTTACCGGTTTTCAATAGGTACAGCCACCGGGGGGCTCCTGCACTCCATGTTTACTTCTCCTCCTTGTTGTCACCCTCCTTCGCTCTTCCTGTATCCTCGGGTGTGACAATCTCACTGTAGGCCTTGTCCAGGAAACTCATGTTTTCCCAGATGGTCCTGAGGTCATCCAGCTGCTGCTCCAGTTTCCTAACACGTTCATTCAGGGGCTGCACCTGGACACAATTTCCGCAGGTGTAGTAGTCAGAAGCACCAGCAGTGTCCCTGACTTCCCACATCCTACAGGGAGAGACACTGTAACAACTTGCCTGCCATCACTTCAGTGGGATGTCCCAGCCAATCCACTCACTCACTGGCGTAGCTGCTGCTCCTCTGTGATCTTCCAGGCAACTCTGGGTGTATTACCTTGCGTGCCGAGTCTGCAGTGATAGTGCTGTTTCCAAAGGGGGGAGGGGGTCCTTGCTCTGATGCAGGCCCCTGCCAGTGGTTATAGTTTGAATTTGGGAGCGGCTCTATTAACCATATATAACCATATAACAATTACAGCACAGAAACAGGCGTTCTCGGCCCTTCCAGTCCGTGCCGACCATTTATTTTCCCCTAGCTATTGGCTAGGACTTACCGGCGTTTTTATCAAGGGGTGATTTCTGCCTGTATAAAGGCAGGCGCCGGTAAGCCATGAGTTAGATCATGCACGAGAGGGGTTCACCGACGGGCTGAGTCGCGATCTGTGCCGTGGACAGAGGCAGTAAATTGGACCGCGCATACGGAGGCAAGTATTGATTTTGTTCCCTCTCTTGCCAATAAATCTGATTTGTGACTAACCAGACAAGTGAGCCACTATCTATTTCACTAATCAGATCCTTGAACCTGTTCCCTTGTAATAATCGGCGCCTTTTATGTGGCAACTCTTTGCACACCTTGGGTATGCCAAACAAAGTATTTCACTGTGACTTGTCACATGTGACAATAAAATATTCATCCATTCATTCATCAATCAGGAAATTATTGGCCGATGAGCCTCGTGGCAGTTGTAAAGAGACCATTGGAGAGGATTTTTCAGGATATGATTGAAATTGTGCTAATTAGGGAAAGTCTGCATGGCTTTATCCATGGCAAGTCATGATTTGTGATTTTGATTTAGTTTTTTTAAGAGGGTGATCAATGAGGGTATGGTAGCGGGTGTCGTCTACATGGATTTTGGTAATGTATTTGATAAAGTCTGAAGGGAAGCTGAAAGGTCTGAAGGTGGATCAGCCAGCTGGACCAGATCGTGGACTACACCCCAGATTTCTCAAAAAGGTAGATTTAAAGATTGTTTTTGAGCAGTTTTGCACCCCATATTTGAAGAGGGATGTGCTGGCATTAAAGAGGGTCCAAGGAGGTTTGGGAAAATGATCCCAGGGATGATTGGGCTCATATAATGAGCATTTGGCATAATTTAAACCTACCAAATAGTGAAAGGCCAGGATAGAGTGGATGTGGGGAGGATGCATCTTGTACTAAACATTATTCCCTTTATCCTGTATCTGTACACGGTGGGTGGCTTGATTGTGATCATGTATAGTCTTTCTGCTGACTAGGTAGCACACATCAAAAAGCTTTTTACTGTACTTTGGTACATGTGACAATAAACTAAACTAAACTAGTCCAGGACCAGAGGGCAGCCTCTGAAAAGGGCATACCTTTGGAAAGGAGAGGAGGAGGAATTTCTTTAGTCAGAGGGTGAATCAGTGGAATTCATTACCACAGATGGCTGTGGAGGCTCAGTCATATTAAGTGAAACCCAAAGAGGTGAGTTTTTCTCCTCTGTGTTTGCTGTAGAGAAAAATGTGAAGACAGGAGAACTTGGGACAGTTAATGGAAATGTCTTTAGGACAGTCAGTATTATAGTCAAGGAGGTGCTGAACATCTTAAGGGGCATGAGGTGGATAAATCTCCCAGGCCAGATCAGATATATCCAAGGACATTGTGGGAAGCTAGAGAAAAAATTGCAGGCGCCCTGGCTAATGCTGTGCCTCTATTAAGGAAGAGTTGCATGGAAAAGACCGGGTATTATAAACCAGTGAGCCTAACATCTGTGATAGGAAAGTTATGGGAGAGTATTCTGGGCGATAAGATATATATACATTTGGATATATCGGGCTGATTGGGGATAGTCAACACAGTTTTGTATGTGAGATATTGTGTCTCATGAATCTGATTGAGTTTTTTTAGGAAGTAACTAAAAACATTAATGAGGACAATGCCATAGACATTGTTAATATGGACTTCAGCAAGACATTTGATTGGGTTCTACATGGTAAGGTGCTCTGGAAGGTTAGATCACATGAGATCCAGGGAGAGCTAGCCAACTGGATGGAGAATTGGCTTCTTGGAAGGAAGTGGAGGGTGATGGTGGGAGTTTGTTTTTCGGATTGGATGTCTATGACTAGTGGTGTGCCTCAGGGACCGATGCTGGGCCCTTTGCTGTTTGTGCTTTATATCAACAATGTGTTTAATTTAGCTTAATTTATTGTCACATGTACCAAAGTACAGTGAGAAACATTTGTTGCGTGCTAACCAGTCAGTGGAAAGACTATACACGATTAAAATGGAGCCATTCATAGTGTACAGATAACGTTTAGTGCAAGATAAATCTAGTAGTCCAATTGGAGATAGTCTAAGAGCACCAGAGAGGTAGATAGGAGCTCAGGACCGCTCTCTAGTTGTTGATAGGATGGTTCAGTTGCCTGGTAAGGAACTGTCCCTGAATCTGGAGCTGTGCATTTTCCCACTTCTGTACTTCTTGCCTGATGGGAGGGGGAAGAAGAGAGTGACCACGGTGAGACTCATCCTTGATTATGCTGGTGGCCTTGCCAAGGCAGCGTGAGGTATAAATGGAGTTAATGACAGGGAGGTTGGTTTGGTTTGTGTGATGGTCTGGGGTGCTTCCACAATTCTCTGCAATTTCCTGCAGTCTTGGATGGAGCAGTTCCCAAACCATGCTGTGATGCAATTCAATAAAATGCTTTCTACAACACATCTGTGGAAGTTAGTGAGAGTTGTTGGGGACATGTCGAAATTCCTTAGCCTTCTAAGAAGGCCGAGGAGTTTGTGTGCTTTCTTGGCCATTGTTTCGATATGGGTGGTCCAGGCCAAGTTGCTGGTGATATTTACTTCTAGGAACTTAAAGCCTTCAATCATCTCTACTTCAATCTTGTCAATGCATACCTCTTCACTTCCTGAAGTCAATCACTATCTCCTTTGTCTTGCTGGCATAGAGAGAAAAGTTGTTGCCTTGACACCAGGTCTCGAGGTTCTCGATCTCTTTCCTGTACTCCGTCTCATCATTATTTCATATCCGGCCCACAATGGTGGTGTCATCCGCGAATTTGTAGATTGAAATTAATTGAATTGGATTTAATTGTAATTTGAATGAGAATGTAGAAGGTTTGATTAAAACGTTTGCAGATTACACAAAAGTGGTTGGCATTGTAGATAGTGAGGAATGTTATCAAAAATTGTAGCAGGATCTTGGTTGGTTGGGCAGGTGGGCTGAGGAGTGGTTGATGGAATTGAATGCAGAAAAAAGTGAGGTGTTGTATTTTGGGCAGTCTAATAAGGGCAGGACCTACACAGCAGGCACGTGCCGTCAGGGTAGGCAAGGTAGGCACTGCCTACCATGACTAAAATTATGAAATGGCAATTATTAAATATAAATAGTAACGGCATGGGAGAATTATGTCTGTCTAAGAGATCGATCTCTGAGGTCGGCATAATTCTCCGTGCCTTTCATCCGCAGCGCTTGTAACACGGGAAGCTCTGTGCAGCCCACGTGCCGTCAGCGCTGCCTGAAGCCGTCAGTTTCAAGCGGGGCTGAAGGCAGCAGAAATTCTGCCTTTGCAGCACTGCGCATGCGCATAATCCTTCTGCGCCTGCGCAGCGCGAGTTTCTTGGCGGCATTTTCAAATATGGATTGCCATTATTTTAATAGTATCTTAGCAAACAAAGAGTGAATAATGGACTTAATGTACCAATAATGTGGTAAGTGCATTTCTTTGTGCTTTATGTTTTTAAATACTGTAGTTCCCGGGGTGGGGGGAGAGCTCCGTTCACAGTGTTTGGGCAGTCTGGCGTTGTGAAGGAGGGGTTTGGGGTCAGTAACCCACTTGCCACTCTCCGGTCTGAGTGCAGGTGAGATGGGACTAGGTGAGAGTAAGTGTTCGGCACGGACTAAAAGGGCCGAGATGACCTGTTCCCATGCTGTATTGCTATATGGTTTTATTGTGGCCGGGGAGTGGATTAGCTCGGGTGGCTGTCGCAGCACTCCGGGCACGAACAGCAGAACTGGCCGCCACTTCCGAGGAAGGAAGCAGCTCAGGTGACTGCGAGTGGCCGCCGGGACCCTGCCACTTCAGCCGCTTCAGCCCCTTCTGCTGGTCCCCACTCACCTCTGGCAGTGCTCTCCGTCTGAATATCTCTCACCTGCCGCTCGCCGGCCGGCTTCCCGCAAATCTTTAAATTCCGACAGCGTGTTCACGGGTCCAGTTGAGGTTACTTGGCTGTGGGAATTTAAGGATTTGCGGGGCGCGGTTGACATGAGCGAAGCCGGCGAACGGCAGGTGAGAGATGTTCAGACGAAGAGCACTGCCAGAGGTGATCAGAAGGCGCTGAAGAGCAGCCAGTTCTGGTGTCAGGTCCCGGTGGCCGCTCGCACCCGAGCTGCTTCTATCCCCGGAAGTGGCGGCCAGTTCTGCTGTCCGTGCCCGGAGCGCTGCGGCAGCGGTGAGTGAGTTTGATATGATCTCTGACCCCCTCCTTCTCAAAACTTCTGCCTTCTCGCATATTTAGCCCCTGCCGCAGGCTCCCCACATGCTGTGAAAGGAACTCCCCCTCCAATTGTACCCTTGAATTAGTATTGTCATTCAATAAGATGACAACTGATTCAACGTCCCGGTGTGCTCCCGTTTTTCCAACCATCTCTCCACCTGCCTTCATCCTCCGTCCCCCACCCATTCAGTAATTAAAAAATGAAGGAGATTTAGAACCCTTGGGAAAATTGAATTGTTACTTTTTTTTTACGAAGAGAACAATCTGCGCATGCGCGGTTTTAAGATTTTTTTTTGAAAGCCGGCTGACTGCCTACCCTGAGTAATTACTCACGGCACGTGCCTGCTACACAGTGAATGGCAGGGCTCTGTGGAGTGCTGTAGAGCAGATGGATCTAGAAGTACAGGTACATAGCTCTTTGAAAGTGGTGTCACAGGTAGACAGGGTGGTCAAGAAATCCTTCGGCACACTGACCTTCATCAGTCAGAGTCTTGAATAAAGACGTTGGGAGGTTATGTTACTGTTATACAATACATTGATGAGGCCACATTTGGAGTATTGTGCTCAGTTTTGTTTACTCTCTTATAGAAAATATGTTGTTGAGTTGGAAAGGATGCAGAGAAGTTATGAGAATGTTATCAGGACTTGAGGGCCTGAGTTACAGGAAGAGGTTCAGCAGGCTGGGATTTTATTCCTTGGAGCGCAAGTCCTGGCAACATCCTCAGAATTGTCCTTTACACTCTTTCCAGCTTAATAATATTCTTCCTATAGCGGGGTTAGGTGTCAGGATGTTAAAATGGGTCCATAGTTCCCAGGCTTTTCCTTACCACCCTTCTTAAATATAGATACAACATTAGCTATCCTTCAGCATCTAACCCATGTCTGATGTTTATTGAAATATTTCAGCCAGGAATTCCACCAGTACAGCCCTCCAGCTTTAATATTATCCGTCACCACAACATTCTGTCTTCTATCAGTAAGCCAGTTCTGAATCCATATGGTCAAGTAACTGTTAATCCCATGCATCTTATTCTTCTGGATCAGCCTGCCATGGGGGACTTTCCCAAATGCATTACCAAAATCCATGGGGACAACATCCAATGCCCTACCCTCATCAATCACCATTGATAGGGGAAGATCAGCCATGATCACAATGAATGGCGGTGCTGGCTCGAAGGGCCGAATGGCCTCTTCCTGCACCTATTTTTATGTTACATCCTCAAAAAGTTAAATTCATTAGTAAAACACAATCTGCCACGTACAGTCATGCTAACAGTCCTGAATTGACAAATTCTCTTCCAAACATGGGTAACTCCTATCCCGTAAAATCCTCTCCAATATCTTCCCTACCACTGACGTGAGGCTCACTGCCTATAATTCCCTGATTCTCTCTACTTCCCTATTAAAATAAAGGAACAACATTAGCACTCTCCAGTTCTCCAGGACCCTGCCCACGTCTAGAGAAGGCACAAAGATCTCCAATGTCTTACAGGATGTCCTTGCTTGCTTCTCTCAATAACCTGGGATAAATCCCATCAGGTCTTGGGGATTTATCCATTTTAATGGGGTGGGAGATTGCAACCTTCACGTGGTCTGCCCTGTTTCGACAAATACAATCAACCTGGCGTGCACAATCAAATAAGATCAAATAGAACAAGTTGTCCCACAACTTTAGGCTGTGCACACCATAAGCAAGAAGAAGAAGATCCATCTTAATGCTCTTCAAAAGCCCAATAATTATTCCTTCTTAATCTCAAATTGTCCATGCATATTAGTATTCTCCAAACTGATCTCACTGTCCTCCATGTCATTGTCCTTGATGAAAACAAATGCAAAGTATTATTTAATACCTTTGCCTATACCCCCAGACTCCAAGCACAAATTCCCTCCTTTATCCTTGAGCAGTCCTATATTTTCCCTGGTTACCCTCTTAGAGTCATAGTCATAGAGTGATACAGTGTTGGGCGAGTTGGGCTCTTCGGCCCAACTCGCCCACAACGGCCAACAATGTCCCAGCTACACTAGTCCCACTTGCCTGCGCTTGGTCCATATCCCTCCAAATTGTCCTATCCATGTACCTGTCTAACTGTTTCTTAAACGAATGGGATTGTCCCAACCTCAACTGCCTTCTCTTGTTCCATACACCCAGGACCCTTTGTGTGAAAACGTTACCGCTCGGATTCCTATTAAATATTTTCCCCTTCACCTTGAACCTATGTCCTCCGGTCCTTGATCCCCCTACTATGGGCAAGAGACTCTGTGCATCTACCCGATCTATTCGTCTCATGATTTTTTACACCTCTATAAGATCACCTCTCATCCTCCTGTGCTCCATGGAATATAGACCCAGCCTACTCAACCTCTCCCGAAAGCTCATACCCTCTAGTCCTGGCAGCAACCTCGTAAATCTTTTCTGAACCCTTTCAAGCTTGACAATATCTTTCCTATAACATGGTGCCCAGAAGTGAACACAATATTCTAAATGTGGTTTCACCAACATCTTATACAACTGCTCCATGACCTCTCAAGTTCTATACCCAATACTCTGACTGATGAAGGCCAAAGTGCAAAAAGTCTTTTTGACCACCTTATCTACCTGCAACTCGACCTTCAAGGAACCATGCACCTGCACTCCTCGATCCCTCTGCTCTACAACACTACACAGAGGCCTACCATTTCCTGTGTAGGTTCTGCTGTTGTTTGACGTCCCAAAATGCAACACCTCACTCTTCTCCGTATTAAATTCCATCAACCATTCTTCCGCCCACTTGGCCAATCGATCCAGATCCTGCTGCAATCTTTCACAACCATCTTCATTATCTGCAAAACACTAACTTTTGTATCATCAGCAAACTTGTTAATCTTGCCCTGTATGTTGTCATCCAAATCATTGATGTAGTAACAGTAACGGGCCCAGCACCGAACCCTGAGGCACACCACTAGTGCAACTTTCCACCATCACCCTCTGCTTCCATCCATGGAGGCAATTTGCTATCCATACATCTATCTCTCCTTGGGTCCCATGCGATCTAACCTTCCAGAGCAGCCGACCATGTGGAACCTTGTTGAACGCCTTACTGAAGTCCATGTAAACATCTACAGCTCTGCCTTCCTCAACCAATTGATCAAGTCTTTAAAAAAATCTGATTTGTGAGACACGACCTCCCATGTACAAAACCATGCTGACTATCCCTAATCAGCCCTTGACCATCCGAATGCCTGTATAACCTATTCCTCGGAATACTATCCAGTAGCTTACCAACTACAGATGTTAAGCTCACCGGCCTATGGATCCTAGCATTTTCCCTGTAGCCCTTCTTGATAAGAGGTCCAACATTTGCCACTCTCCAGTCTTCAGGCACCTCTCCTGTATTTAAGGACAACTTGTAAATTTCAAACATGGCTTCTGCAGTTTCGTATCTAGTTTCCCACAATGTCTTTGGATATATCTGATCAGACCCTGGAGATTTGTCAACCTTCAAACACTACAGTACTTTCAGTACTTCTTTGTCAGTAAACCTGACTGCTCTCAAGACACTTCCAGTGACAGCTCCAATTTCCTTGGTCCTACTGTCTTTCTCCTTTTGTTTTTAATATAGGTATAAAAAGTGTTGGTATTTTCTTTAAGCCGACTTGTCAAACTCATTTTATGACCCCTTTTGGCCCTTCTAATCCATTTGAGTTATTTCCTCCATTCTTTAACTTCCTCTAGGGCCTTCTGATATCATCCCTTTAAACGATGCATGCACTTCCTTTTTCTTTTTGATCAAATTTAATACCTCTGTGGTTACCCAAGAAACTGAACAATAGACAATAGACAATAGGTGCAGGAGCAGGCCGTTCGGCCCTTCGAGCCAGCATCCCCATTCAATGTGATCATGGCTGATCATCCACAATCAGCACCCCGTTCCTGCTTTCTGCCCATATCCCCTGACTCCGCAATTTCTAAGAGCTCTATCTAACTCTCTCTTGAAAGTATCCAGAGTACCGTCCACCTCCTCTCTCTGAGGCAGAGAATTCCACAGACTCACAACTCTCTGTGTGCAAAAGTGTTTCCTCATCTCCGTTCTAAATGGCTTACCCCTTCCTCAAATTTGGAAACCAAAACTGCACACAATACTCCAAGTGTGGTCACACTAGGGATTTTTTTTCAACTGCAGAAGGACCTCTTTGCTCCTATACTCAACTCCTCTTGTTATGAAGGCCAACATGCCATTCGCTTTCTTCACAGCCTGCTGTGCCTGCATTCTTACATTCATTGACTGATGAACAAGGACCCCCAGATCCCATTGTACTTCCCCTTTTCCCAACTTGACACCATTTTGCTAATAATTTGCCTTCCTGTATTTACTACCAAAGTGGATAACCTCACATTTATCCACATTAAACTGCATCTACCATGTACCTGCCCACTCACCCAACCTGTCCAATTCACCCTGCATTCTCATAGCATCCTCCTCACAGTTCATACTGCCACCCAGCTTTGTGTAATCTGCAAATTTGCTAATGTTACTTGTATCTTCATCTAAATCATTAATATATATTGCAAATAGCTGCGGTCCCAGCACCGAGCCTTGCGGTACCCCACTAGTCACTGCCTGCCATTCTGAAAGGGACCCGTTAATCCCTACTCTTTGTTTCCAGTCTGCCAACCAATTTCCTATCCATGTCAGCACTCTACCCCCACCCAATACCATGTGCCTTCATTTTGCCCACTAATCTCCTATGTGGGCAACATCCACTGGCTCTCCCTTGTCCATTTTCCTAGTTACATCCTCAAAAAATTCCAAACAATTCGTCAAGCATGATTTCCCCTTCATAAATCCATGCTGACAGACCGATCCCGTTACTCCTATTCAAATGTGCCGCTATTTCATCATTTATGATTGACCAGCATCTTCCCCACCACCGATGTCAGGCTAACTGGTCTATAATTCCCTGTTTTCTCTCTCCCGCCTTTCTTAAAAAGTGGGATACATTAGATACTCTCTAATCCACAGGAACTGATCCTGAATCTATAGAACATTGGAAAATGATCACCAATGCATCCACGATTTCTAAAGCCACTTCCTTAAGTACCCTGGGATGCAGACCATCAGGTCCTGGGGATTTATCAGCCTTCAGTCCCATCAGTCTATCCAACACCATTTCCTGCCTAATGTGGATTTCCTTCAGTTCCTCTGTCACCCAGATTCTCTGGCCACTAGTACATCAGGAAGATTGTTTGTGTCTTCCTTAGTAAAGACGGATCCAAAGTACCTGTTCAACTCATCAGCCTTTTCCTTGTGTAATGTTTGCTGTAAGACCGTGTTGCGACTAGCACAATGAATACACGTCTGACATCTTGTAATAAGAGTTTATTTTCAACAATTAACAGAAACCTCTAGAAGGTCACTTGGCCTCAGTCACGAGGCACAGGCAAACTCGCCAGCTTGCACACCTGGCCTCAAGAGGCGCTGGCATTTACATTACATTTACATTACATCTCCCCCTTCAACTTTATTTAATTACGTCTCCCCCTTCAACTTAGGGATCACAATTTTTCAATACTAATAGATTTAACCTTTAATCAATTGAATGTGGATAACTAACTATTTTCAATCCTAATATTGATCACAAATACAAACTTTAATATCCACATAAAGTTTTATATTAGAATCAATTAAGATTGCTGCTGTTTTCCACTTTAACCTCAAAAGTGGGCGGGCGCGACTCACGTTGCAGCGGCCCCTACAGCCTGTCTGTCTTTTTTTTAATTTTTGTCTAGTTAAATGTAGTTGTTCGTGTTTTTTTTGTATTGTTTGTAACTGTGTATATGTGGGGGGTGGGGGGGGGAAGAGGGGGAAACTTTTAAATCTCTTCCCTGCACGGGAGACCCGACTTTTTCCCTGTCGGGTCTCCGTTGTCGTTGGGGCCTAGCACCGTGGAGCGGCCTCCGACCGGGACGACCTGGGGGCTCCAGTCACGGAGCTGCGGACTCACCGTCATGGGGCTGGCTGGCCTCGGAGCGTGGGGAGCGGTGGCGGCTCGCCGCTGCGGCTCGACCCCTGAGCTCCAGCTCCAGCTGCAGACCAGTGGACTATCGGGAGCTCGCGGGTCCGGGTGAGAGACCGCTCTCCGGAGCTCCCGCAACACAGCTTCTCCAGCCCGTGTCGCGGGGTTGGAGCGACCCGGAGCGGGGCCGTACATCGCCCGGCGCGGCTTTCATGGCCGCGGGACATTCCAGCGCCCGCCGGGGGCTCCAACTGTGACCTTTGGGCCTAGAGCGGGGCCGTACATCGCCCGGCGCTACCTCAAAGGCCGTGGGACTTAACACCGCCCGCCTGCAGCTTGGACCTCGGGAGAGAGATGGTGCGGGGGAGAGAGAAGACTTTGCCTTCCATCACAGTGAGATTCACTGTGATGGATGTTTGTGTGAATTGAATTGTCTGTTTTTTTTGTTGTTTTTTTTATGAATTGTGTATGGCATGTAGAAACGGAGTTTCGTTCGAGCCTCTTGAGGTTCGAATGACAAATAATAAAATCAAATCAAATCAAATCAAATCAAAACCTAGAAACTCTAGGGTTCAGGGTTCTGTCTCGTTGCCTCTCCCTGCGCCTGGGAGACTGGCTCCTCCCTCTCGCTGCATTTCGGCACATCATGTCGTCTAGGGGACTGGACCCTTCTGCGAGATAATTTCTTGCTTCTGGGAGACTGGCTCCTCCATCTAGATTTCTTGCCGCATCTAGCTACAGGTGGCCTATCCTGGGCTACAGGGCTCTATCCTGGGCTACAGGGCTCTATCCCAGGCTACAGGGCTCTATCCCGGGCAATCTCTCCGCCTCGTCTCGGAAACCTGCTCCATCTGGCAGCCAGACTCCCCCTTCAAAGAATTGTTTTTTGTCGCTCTTTCGATTACTGTTGCTGGCATGTACTTCACCCAAATTAACTTTCAAAGCAATGTTTTTATTCTTTTGTTTCCTGCATAATAATTCAGCTCTTGCAGAAACTTCGGCAAATCATCTGCACTTCTTGGCTTCTTAACTTTTACTTCTTTAAATTTGTCACTTAGCGTTTTTAAACTGCTGCTCAGGTCATGCTGTGTGCTTAGCAGGGCTCCTTAAATTTCACGAACATGGCGGCGGCGGTCGTTATCGGCGCGCGGGCGCAGGTGAGGGTGCGGGGCAGTGTGGTGGGAAGGTGGCCATGGTGGCCATTACTCCCTCTGGGAGAGGCCGTCTATGGAGACCTGCGATTCCTCCATTGATCGCGGGGACTCGTGACGCATTTTCCTCGCTGGTGAGGCTTCCCCTCGTGGAAGTCACGATCGGCCATCCCTCCGCTGCTTTTACAGCTTGCTCTTCTTCTTACTCTTTGACTTGGACTGTGACCTGCTTTTTTTCTCTCTGTCCTCTGACCGAGCATTGGTACTGGTTGACCGTTCTCCGATCGCTCTGAGCTTTCTTCTTCTTTTTTGGCCTGCAGTCGCTCATTCTTCTTCTTCTTGCATGGAGAGTGGTCCCGGTGGCTTGAGTTTCTCCATCCCACTTCTGACACCATGTAATGTCGGCTGTAAGACCCTGTTGTGACTAGCACAATTTACATCTCCCCCTTCAACTTTTTTACATTACACCTTGTTCCCCATAATAAATGTACTCTTTTCAGTCTTCAGGGGTCCAACTTTGGCCGACTAATTCCCCCCCCCCCCCCCCCCTTTCCATACCTAAAGGCTTTTACTATCCCTCTTTAAATTCCTGGCTAGCTTACCTTCATACCTCACCTTTTCTCCCCATTTTGCTTTTTTAGTTATCTTCTGTTGCTCTTTAAATGTTACCCAATCCTCTGGCTTTCCGCTCATCTTTGCTATGTTGTACTTCTCTTTTATTTTTATACTGTCCCTGACAGAACGATGCCAGTAGAAGCAGGTTGGAAGTGTGAGATGTAATTGCTGTAATCCTTAACTAAAGAAGAATGTTGGAAATCTTGAGTAGATTAAGCAACACATGTGGAGAGAAAAGTTGAGCTAATATTCCAGACCCTTCATCCGAACCCCCAATCTTGACAGAAACTGGTAATTTGATGGGCATTCCTGAAAGCTGTTCTGAGCTAATGGTTGAAGATTAATTAAACCCACGCTACATCAAACCTGCCTTAATCAAAGTAAACTCCTCACATTTTATATAAATAAATTGGTGAAAAAATATTGTAAATATTAGCAAAGATATGACTATTAAACAAGATATAAATGTTATTTTTACTATTTCAATAAATAATACACACAATAAATGTGTTTAAAGTTAGATAACCTATTCTGATTATGATAAAATCATAACAAACGTCAATAACAAAATCAAATTGTAGTTAACTTCAAAGGCTTCCTGTGTTAAAGAAGGAACTGCAGATGCTGGAGAATCGAGGGTTACACAAAAAGCTGGAGAAACTCAGCGGGTGCAGCAGCATCTAAGGAGCGAAGGAGATAGGCGACGTTTCGGGTCGAGACCCTTCTTCAGACTCAGATGCTGCTGCACCCGCTGAGTTTCTCCAGTTTTTTGTGTAACCTTCAAAGGCTTCCTTTTGTGGAAAGCAAACATCAAACATACATCTGATCCCAAATTAATTAGGTCAGCTTTCCTCCTGCCTTGGTGTGTTAGAAAGGTTCCGACCTGAAACGTAAACGTTCCATTACCTCCCCAAATGCTGCGTTACCGCAGCGCTTTGTGTTGTGTGCAAGAACCCTGACTCACATCAGCAAACCTCCCCTTCAGCCAGTAATGCTGCAGTCATTCCTCAATGTTTTCCTGACTGAGGGGGTATTTTCGTTTGTTTTTATTACGATGGGACTCATAGGAGAAGCACCTTGGCTCTGACCCAAAGTTCAGGAACCTGATGAACCGGTTGTCTCGCTCGCCCGCCCTCTCTCTCTCTCACCTTGCACTGTTGTTGGTTTCGATCAAAGATCCTATAGGATCCTTGGTTTCGATCCTTAACTAAGTCTCCACCGCCGAGTAGAGTTTGGGTAAATATTTCTCTTCTTTTCCTTCTGTTGTTTAATTTGGAATTTTCAATGGTGGTCGGTGGGGCGCTGGATTACCAATTCACCCCACGTCCTAAAAGCCCCGACTTTCGTCCCTCCACGCCTGGGTTCCCGCCGAAGCGGAGCGCCGGGCCCCCTGTACTCTGATCGACCCCCCTCACCCTCACCTGAGCGGCTCCCCACACAGTCCAACCGGCCGGCAGCCGCCTCTCCGTCAATCCTGCCCAAAGGTTCATTCATGTTTAACCTGCCTCTTCCTATTCACTGAATACATTTGGCCGCAAATATCAAAAGTCGGAATTACAATGTATCCTCGTTGTTGTTACAACGTGTCTTAATTATCCGCTAATAGTAGCGTTGTTTCGGGCCTTGAAAAGTGAGCACAGAAATTGGGCGCAGCAATCTGGACGCTTGATATTTCTATAAAGTAAAATTTCGAATTTAATGTTTTAAAATGGTAGCTTCGCACAATCATTTAGTTTTCGTATTGAATGTCCTCATATTTCGACTAGTTTTGCAAAAAGAGTTCCAGTTGCAAACTGTAATAGTCTCGATGTAAATTATACTGGAGGTAGAAACCTGGTGGTGCAGTAAACCAGTTTGCCCATGGTCAACGTGTTACCTGTAGACAAAAGAACAATCATGTCCAATTTTTGGTCCTCGTCCATTTATCATTTCTCCTTTTTGAAAATCCACACTATTTCTGCCCTGTCTGCAATTATAACGATCTTGCTTAAAAAAAAACATCTTGCCAAATCGTTAAATCTGTACTTCCCATTCTTGAATCACTTGCTGATGGAAAAGGCTTCCCTCTACCCTCTCTAAACCAGTCATGATTTTGTACACTTTAATCAAATCTTTGAATCGTTATCAAATATTTGAATCGTTATCAAATCTTTGAAGCATTATCAAGTCCCATCTCAACCTTGGTATGTTTGTATGGTACATATTTCCAGCAACCAATACAAAGATACAGATTGTTAAAGAATGAACTGCAGATGCTGGAGAATCGAGGGTCACACAAAAAGCTGGAGAAACTCAGCGGGTGCAGCAGCATCTAAGGAGCGAAGGAGATAGGCGACGTTTCGGGTCGAGACCCTTCTTCAGACTGGAGTCTGAAGAAGGGTCTCGACCCGAAACGTCGCCTATCTCCTTCGCTCCTTAGATGCTGCTGCACCCGCTGAGTTTCTCCAGCTTTTTGTGTGACCCCCAAAGATACAGATTGTTGTGAAGTCGAAGAGAGTACTGTTTGTGACATTTTAGTAGCACTCATCCTTTCTATTCTACACTTCCACAGATTGTTTTTGTATTAAGCATATTTTGTACTGTCTTGTACTGACATGAGCATTTTCAATGTAATTTTTTTAAATGAATGATCCTTGAAGGGAATAGTTGAGCTTTCAGCAGGAGTACTTCAAATATCCACAAATTCCTTTCATTAAATTTCAGTACGGATGAATCTTTTAATGCGTTCCGATTAGAGGTGCGGAGTCATGCAATGCAGAGGAAGGCCCTTCAGGCCACTGTGTCTGCACCATTTACATTTATCCCACAATAATCTCAATTCTCCTATCAAATTTCCATCAGCCCCTGTCCCCACACATCTTTGTTTTCTTGCCTCTCATCTACTCTATGGGCAATTTACTGTAGCCAACTATGAAATCAAATGTAGGACTGCAGGTACATCGTTTCTTGAACGTGGATTCACTGTTAGGTAGGGTGGTCAAGAAGGCTTTCGGCCCATTGGCCTTCATCAATCAAAGCATTGAACCTCGAGGTTAGGAGGTTATGTTACAGTTGTATAACATGTTGGTGATGCCACTTTTAGAATATTGTGTTGAGTTTTGGTCACCATGTTATAGGAAAATGTTTTAAGGCTGGAAAGGGTGGAGAGAAAATTTATGAGGATGTTGCCAGGGCACAAGGGCCTAAACTACAGGGAGAGGTTGAGCAGGTTAGGACATTATTTCTTGGAGCGCAGGAGGATGAGGGGTGATTTATAAATGTATAGTGCTGTGAACACTATTTGCCAAAATGCTCTTCCACTAATATGTTGGCTTACCAGAACTATTTTATTATAGTCATTCTATACTGAATACTAAAACACTTCAGATCATATATTGAAGTCGGGTTCTCACACAGTTCCTGACATTTATATTTTCAAATACAGATCCGATTTGTAGAGCTGAAAACAAATGAAGCTGCAAAATGTCTGAATCTAATAAAGCTCCAAGACATTCTGATGGAAGCCGGTCTACTAATAGACCACATCGAGAAAGAAGACCGAGAGACCGCCCAAGTACCGAAAGTAACCATTCTGGTAGGCGTCGCATGGACGACCGCAGAGACCACAACACAAGCCAACCTTCAAGGGAACCATACCCTCCTAGTGAAAGGTTCTATTATTTTTTATCATTAATTACAATTGTTGTTGTAATAAGCAAATAAATTAAATTAAACATTAAACAAATAAATTAAATTAAACTGTGTGAGAATTCACAGCCAATTTTCAGATCAGCTGAAGTAAATAAAATTAGTTTGGTTCAGATTCCATGCAATTGTGCTTTTATATAAACTAAATAGATCTGTAAATGTTTTTCTTTCTTGCCTTTGACATGCAGATTGTATTTTTTGACTCGGGGTATGACTCGGGGATCGGTGCTGGGTCCTTTGCTATTTGAGGTTTATATCAACTTGTATGAGAATGTACAAGACATGATTAGTAAGTTTGCAGGTGTCATTGTAGTTAGCGAAGATTGTTACTAAAAATTGCAGTAGGCTCATGATCTGGTGGGCTGAGGAATGGTTAATGGAGCTTAATGCAGATGTGCGGTGTTGAATTTTGGGATGTTAAACCAAGGCAGGACCTTCACAGAGGCCTGGAGAGTGCTGTAGAGCAGAAGGATGTAGGAATTCTTTGAAAGTGGTGTCAAGTAGATAGGATGGTCGAGAAGGATTTCGGCACATTGGTCTTAATCAGTCAGGGTACTGAGTAGAGAAGTTAGGAGGTTATGTCATTGTTGTAGAAGACATTAGTGAGGCCACAATTGGAGTATTGTGTTCAGTTTTGGTCACCCTGTTTATAGGAAAGATGTTAAGCTGGAAAGGTTGCCGATATGATTTTGGAGGATATTGCTGGGAATCGAGGACCTGAGCTATAGGGAGATGTTCAGCAGGCTAGGAATTTATTCATTGGAATGCAGGAGGTTGAGGGGTGAGAAATGTATAAGATCGTGAGGGGAATAGAGCCATACAGAGTGGAAAAGGGCCCTTTGGCCCAACCTGCCCCGGCCGACCAACATGCCCCATATACATCAGTCTGATCTGCCAATGTTTGGCCCATATACTTTAAACCTATCTTATCCATGTACCTGTCCAAATGTTTTTTAAATGTTGTGATAAGATAGTGTAAATACACAGAGCCTTTTACCCAGAGTAGGGGAATCGAGAACCATAGGTCAAATGTTAGAGGGGAAAGATTTAATAGGAACTCGAGAGGCAATCTTTTCACACAAAGGGTTATAGGCATATGGAAAGAGCTGCCAGAGGAGGTAGCTGAGGCAGGTACTATCACATTTTAAATACAATTGGTCAGGTACATGGATATGGAATGTTTAGTAGGATGCAGGCAGGTGTGACTATGTAGATGGGGCATCTTGGTCGGCATGAACAAGTTAGGCCGAAGGGCCTGTTTCTGTACTTTAATACTCTGACTCTAGAAATATAAACTTGCCTGCTGTGGTGAAAGTCGGCAAATTGTGAAAGTCTACTACAGTGATTAAGAGCATCTCTGAATATTGTGAATTTGTGGGAAATCAACTGTAGCATGAGATACACTTATAGTATGAATGACATCGTTGAACTAATTTATTGAATACGTTTTATTAGCCAAGTATGTATACATACAAGGAATTTGCCTTGGTGCTTTGCTCGCAAGTAACAACATGATATACAGTAGACAATTAAAAATAAAACATTATAATTTAAACAAGTGAAGAATGAAATAAAATACCGGAGCAAAAGGAGGCTATAGACATTTGGCTGAGTAGAGCTACTCCTCATGGATAAAAAAGCTGTCTTTATGTCTGGCTGTGGCAGCTTTGACAGTTCAGAGTCGCCTTCCAGAGGGAAGTGCTTCAAAGAGGGGAATATTAAGTCGGCTATTCTTGCCTGCAAGCCAGAAGGTTCAGTTTCAGTATGAGTTCCACCACAGTTGATGTTTAAGTGTAGAATTGATGGAGTATTACGTTGTCAGCAGTGTTCTTTATATGAAAAGATTTTAAACCCAGGACTACCTATTCATGGATTGTTCATTTATCTTGTCTATGGAGTAGGTGCTTCCAATGGCAGTGATTAATGACTTCCCGACCCCCAACCCCTTGAAATGACACAAAGTGCGAGAGTAGCTCAGCCGACTGAAACAGTTTGAGGAATGTCCCAATGTTGCCTATCTGTGTTCTCCAGACATCCTGACCTGCTGACTTACTCCAGCACTTTGTGTCCTTTCGGTGGATGAAGAAGGGTTCGCTGTGCGCTTTGTGTCGGAAGTGCCGTTGGAAGTTGGGGCTCTAAACGGCCGTGGAGACGGTGCGAGTGGTGATGGGTTGGCAGGTCATTCCATTCACTTTCAGTTCACATTTTATATACGTTTCTGGCACTCATGGTGCTTTAGAGACACAGGAGGGGTGTCATTAGTAGGCCAGGGATGTATTGTAGTTTCATTATCACAAGAGCTCTGTTGGGCCCGAAAAATGGATAACCCAGAAAAGCTCTGGAACTGAGACTGCTGGAAAATTAATGTTCAACCTGCAGTATGAAAATAGCTACTTCCTCCCCATTAGGGTTGACAACTTTCTCACTCCCAAATATGGGACAAAAGGTTAAAATAAGGGACAAATTCCCAATGGCAATTCGTTGACCAACTCGGCCATGGCTGGGTGAATGATGAGTTGACCCGGGTGCTGGACTGCACACAAAGCCCAGCCGGACTTTACGCGCGACGTCGCGTACAAAGTCCGGCACCCCATCCAACTCATGAACCGATAATCGGCCATTAGAAGGAGGGGTGGTGATGTTGGCAGTAAGCGAATGTCCAAAGGTCGAACAGCTGGTCAGGCTGTCGACCGGCGGGGCCACGGGTGAGGGGCTGCTGCTGCACTCCATGGGCTGCACTATGTCGCGACGGGTGTGGCGGGGACGGACGCGGTGCTCCGACCAGACAGTCCCCTTGACCCAAGCAGTAGAAGTCAAATATGGGACAAGGGCAGTCCCATATGGGACAAACCAATTTAGCCCAATATACGGGATGTCCCAGCTAATACAGACCAGTCGGCAAACCTTACCCCATCTGACATTTTGGAGAGAATTAATTGAAATTAAAAAAGGATTGCAACATTGTCTCAAGAGATTTTTGTTCGTTTTTGTTCAATTATTATTAAAAATTAAACTACCATATCTGTGCAGTTGCTCTTAACTACTGAGATATTATAAAAAGCAGTGATTGGAATTTGAGTGGTTTAGCTAAAATATAGGGCTATGCACGTCCAAAACAATTAATCTAATTTGTGAAAGGGCTTTTATAAACTAATGGTGGGATGGATATTAAATACTTTTATGGTTTTAACATTTGATTTGCAATAGATTAAATTTAAGAAATGAGAAATAATTTCTGTTTCAATAGACATGGACATGATCCACCAGAAGAATCTTACGCCAGACCACCCACTACAAGAGGTGCACCATCTCAACCCAACAGTAGACCGTCTTCTTCAGCACCTCCTGTTTACAGCTCTGTATCACAAACCAACACTCCACCCAAAGAATCCTTTGGAACAAAGTGTTCATATTTGTGCTCCAGACGAGGTATGTACAATATTACTTACATTACCTACCTTTTAATAAATGTTTTTACTGCATCACTTTTATTTTAGTTCAAATAGGAAATGGTAGTATGAGACACATGATGCACATTAGTTTTATGACCAAAAAATACACAAAGTGCTCGAGTAATTCAGTGTATTAGGCAGCATCTCGTGGATAGGTGATGTTTCGGGTTGGGACACTTCAGACTGATTGCGGTGGGGAGGGAACTGGGGAAGAAAGCTGGAAAAGAGAAAGGCAGGACAAATGTAATAACAAGGAACTGCAGATGCAGGTTTATACCATAGAGAGACACAAAATGCTGGAGTCACTCTGCGGGTCAGGCAGCATCTCTGGAGAAAATAGATAAATGACGTTTTATCTATAAGTACTTTGCATCTTTATTCTCCAGCGAGTAGGACATGGCAGACCGTGACATCAATGTGGGGAATACTAATATGTTCTGGTAGTTTGACATCAAGAAGCTGGTTTGGGGGCTCTTGAAGAGCATTAATGTGGATGTCACCAGCTTCTTCCCATCAACCATCAGGATCATAGGCCGCATCACAAAAACTTAACCACAACCTTAGCTCAGCACAGCTCTACTATGGACATTGTTTTTGTTTCAGGCATTGGGGTATTGCACTATTATTAATTTTTTACTGATAATATATTGTATTATTGATCATTGTGTGTGTATATATATATATATGTATGTATTGTTCTGTATTATGTGTTAATAATACAGCTGTTAAGCTTGAAAAAATAAGAATTTTAATGTTCCATCCCCAGTGCATATGACAATTAAACGTTCTTGACTGACTCTTGAGCTTATTACAATGTTGGAGGGAGGGCTGTACAGGAGGTTACAGTTATAAGCTCTCTGAGCAGTCCTTTCCATTGAAGAGGGAAAATATGTGAAAGACACATTCAAGATACAATGTTCCAAAAGGTTGTATGTGTTGAAGAGTTAGCAATTGGTCTAGCATTAACAAAAATCACAAAATGGATCACCTAACTTGTTCAGAATCAATTCCAGCCATAGTCAGCACCTTAAACATTTACTTTTACAAATTTAGAACTGCTTAGTCAGATTGAGACATGAAAGAATGCAATGAAAGGATTACAGAGGATTTCAGCATTTGCAAAAGCGTCTCTAATTAAATCCACTCTTTCCTAATTTGAATAAATCACCTGGCGTGTGGTTGAAAGTACTCATTGCTCCAGAAGTAACACTTCCTCGTCTTGAAGAACAACAACATTTGGAAATATCCCAATGTGAAGAGAGCAAAAGCTATTAATAAGTCAAGAGTCAAGAGAGTTTTATTGTCATGTGTCCCAGATAGGACAATTAAATTCTTACTTACAGCACAACAGAATATGTAAACATAATACAGAATGGGAGATAAAAGTTCAGTGTGTCTGTAGACCATAGACCATATATACATAATAAATAAACAGATAAAGTGCAATAATAATAATAGACTGTTATTGTTCAGTGATTATTTGATGTTGTGTTTAATAGCCTGATGGCTTTGGGGAATAAACTGTTCCTGAACCTGGATGTTACAGGTTTCAGGCTCCTGTACCTTCTTCCTGATGGCAACGGAGAGATGAGTGTGTGACCAGGATGGTGTGGTTCTTTGATAATGTTGGCAGCCTCCAGCAGCTCCTTCCATGTACCCATGTACCCACCACCCTCTGTGGAAAAAGTTGCTCCTCAAATTCATACTAAATCTTTCCCCTTTCACCTTAAACCTATGTCCTCTGGTTCTTGATTCCCTTACTCTGGTGGAAAAAGTGTATGTGCAATTATATATTCCCTTCATGATCTTATACACCTCTATACGATCACTTCTCATCCACCTAAGCTCCATGGAATACAGTCCTAACTTGAACAACCTGTCCCTTTAGCTCAGGGCCGCAAGTCCTTTCAGAATCCTTGTATATCGTCCCTGCACACTTTCCATCTTAACAACATCTTTCCTATAGCAGGGTGACCATAACTGAACACTATGACCCAAAATGTCACCCATTCCTTCTTTCCAAAGATGCTGCCTGTCCCACTGAGTTACTCCAGCATTTTGTGTCTACCTACAATGTTCCAAACGCAGCCTCACAAACATCTTTTACAACTGTAATATAAAACTGGACACTGGAAACTGGATACTCCAAATGCAGCCTCACCAATGTCTTGTACATCTGTATCATAACCTCTCAACTTCTATACTTAATACTCTGATATTGAGTATCAATAGAGTGATGAAGGCGAATGTGCCAAAAGCCTTCTGGACCACCCTATCAACCTGAAACACCAGTTTCTAGGAACTATGTACCTGCACTCCTAAATTCCTCTGGTCGACAACATTCCCCAGAGCACTGCCATTTACTGTGAAGGTCCTGCCCTGGTTAGACTTCCCAGAATTCACATTTATCTGCATGAAACCCCATTACCATTCCTCTGCCCACCTGATCAAGATTGTGGTGTAACCTTTGATAACCATCTTTGTTATCCACAGTAGCACCCACTTTAGTGTAATCTGCAAACTTGCTACTCATAGTTTGTATGCTCCCATCCATATCATTGATATAAACTGCAAATGACAAAGGGCACAGCACTGATCCCTGAGGCATACCACTAGGCACAGGCCTCCACCTTCTCACTCTGCTTTATTCCAGATTGCCAATTCCCTATTCGGTTGTCTAGCTCTCCCTGGATCCCATGCGATCTAACCTTCCAGGCAGCCTACCATTTGGAAACTTATCAAAAGCGGTGCTCCAATCTATATCAACACTAGCTCTGTCCTCGTCAACCTTTTTGGTCACATCTTCAAAAAACTCAATTAGATTTGTGAGACATGATCTCCCACGTACAAAACCGTGCTGACTATTCCTAATCATCTCTTGTCTATCCAGATGCATCTAGATTTTATCCCTCAGAACACTCTCTAGTAACTTTCCAACCACAGATGTTAGGCTCACTGGCCTATAGTTCTCAGGGTTTTCCTTGTAGCCCTTCTTTATAGGCATAACATATGCCACCTTCCAGTCTTCCGGCACCTCACCTATATTTAATGATGACTCGTATACCTCAACCAGGTTACCTGCAATTTCTTCCTTAGCTTTCTTAAACATTTTCTACCTTTATACGCATTAGCATCTTTTACACCTCCTCATCCATAATACTGACTGCCCTTAATACACTTCCATTAACAGTCCCAAGCTTTCTGGTCTTTATGTGGCGCTATAGAGGGTAAGGACACACGTGCAATAGCTCCGCACCGTGTCGACTAAGTTACTTTAGAAAAAGAACGAAACGGATCGTTAAACTACATACTCACCGGTAGAGGCTCAGCAGACCAGTAAGTAGACGTCATAATTACGCAACTCCCGAACTTGTTACCCAAACGGCCGAAAAAAATCGAAGAGGAAGGCCGCGGAGAAGCCTCGACTTCACCTGAAGAACAGTTCCAAGAAGAAAAGGCAATTCAAACGCCGGCCCTGAAAGACATTGGAGTCCTTCTTCGTCGGGAACTTTCGATAGTGAAGCAAGAGATCTGTGACAAGATAGACTCTCGTATTGAAGAGGTAAATACCAACCTGAGAGGGGAAATTCAAAGGCTGGAAACTGACATCAGCCACAAGCTGGAATCTATTCTGGCTACTTCACTTACACACAGCGAGACTGTCCGGTAGCTGGAAATAGCGGCGGCAACAAACTCCAAGGTGACAGACAAGCTGAAAGCTGAGGTGGAGTGCATCTCCGGTTTGTTATCAAAATTAACAGAAAAATATCTAGATCTGGAGGGGCGTTCCAAGCGTCAGAACCTAAGGATTGTCGGAGTGAAAGAAGGCAAAGAACATGGTCAAAACGTCTGCCACTTTACGGCTCAACTACTTAAGGATGTACTCGCTTTGGAGGAAAAACCCATACTCGACCGGGCACAAAGAGCTCTGAGAACCTGGCTGGACGACAACGCCCCACTGAGACATCTGATCATGCGGGTGCATCACTGCCATGTCCTGGAGGAAATACTTCGTAAAGTGGCCAAGGACAGGAATTTAACATTCCAAGGACAACAGATACGAATTTTCAGAGACTTTCCCCCTAAAGTCGTTAGGCAAAGAGCACCCTTTTCCAAGTCAAGAGGCATTCTGAGAGACCTACCAGGAGTTCGATTCAGACTATTATACCCTGCCAAGCTCCATGTCACACATAAAGATGTTGAATCCTTCTTTGCCAATCCGAACAAAGCATTATTGATATACAGTAGACAATTAAAAATAAAACATTATAATTTAAACAAGTGAAGAATGAAATAAAATACCGGAGCAAAAGGAGGCTATAGACATTTGGCTGTTGAGTAGAGCTACTGCTCGTGAAAAAAAAGCTGTCTTTGTGTCTGGCTGTGGCAGCTTTCACAGTTTGGAGTCGCCTTCCAGAGGGAAGTGCTTCAAAGAGGGGAATTTTAAGTTGGCTATTCTTGCCTGCAAGCCAGAAGGTTCAGTTTCAGTATGAGTTCCACCACAGTTGATATTTAAGTGTAGAATTGATGGAGTATTACATTGTCAGCAGTGTTCTTTATATGAAAAGATTTTAAACCCAGGACTACCTATTCAACTGGATTGTTCATTTATCTTGTCTATGGAGTAGGTGCTTCCAATGGCAGTGATTAATGACTTCCCGACCCCCAACCCCTTGAAATGACACAAAGCGCTAGAGTAGCTCAGCCGACTGAAACAGTTTGAGGAATGTCCCAATGTTGCCTGTCTGTATTCTCCAGACATCCTGACCTGCTGACTTACTTCAGCACTTTGTGTCCTTTCGGTGGATGAAGAAGGGTTTGCTGGTGTGCTTTGTTTCGGAAGTGCCGTTGGAAGTTGGGGCTCTAAACGGCCGTGGAGACGGTGCGAGTGGTGATGGGTCGGCAGGTCATTCCATTCACTTTCAGTTCACATTTTATATACGTTTCTGGCACTCATGGTGCTTTAGAGGCACGGGAGGGGTGTCATTAGTAGGCCAGGGATGTATTGTAGTTTCATTATCACAAGATCTCTGTTGGGCCAGAAAAATGGATAACCCAGAAAAGCTCTGGAACTGAGACTGCTGGAAAATTAGTGTTCAACCTGCAGTATGAAAATAGCTACTTCCTCCCCATTAGGGTTGACAACTTTCTCACTCCCAAATATGGGACAAAAAGTTAAAATAAGGGACAAATTCCCGATGGCAATTCGTTGACCAACTCGGCCATGGCTGGGTGAATGATGAGTTGGCCCGGGTGCTGGACTACACACAAAGACCAGCCAGTGGCCCAGCTGATGAGTTTTGGCCCAGGTGTCGGACTTTATGCCCTTGACCTGAGCAGTAGAAGTCAAATATGGGACAAGGGCGGTCCCGTATGGGACAAACCAATTTAGCCTACCAGGAGTTCGATTCAGACTATTATACCCTGCCAAGCTCCATGCCACGCATAAAGATGTTGAATCCTTCTTTACCGATCCGAACAAAGCATTACTGTTTGCCCAGGACATTGCCGGAGCCAACAGAGGATAAGTACTTGTCCATAGAGTTTATAAATTACAAGCTGTTACAGACTCGTGACTTGGTAATATGTCAAAACAGTATCGACTGAAAGTTAACTATTACGCGACATATGTCAGTTAAAATCAACACTCAGCTACTTACTCACACCTTTGTATAGATTCCTAATTGGAGGGGAATGCTGAGCTCCTTAAAAAAAAATTCTTCACGTTTGGTTCTGTTTAGCTTTTCTAACATTAAAGGTGCGGGACTATCTTAATATCTAATAATCCTATATTAATTATAGTATCTATAGTGTATTGTAAGGAAGTTTACTCGAATTCAACCACCGATGTGTGGTACTCGTTAACAACATCTTTATATGTTGTTCTTTCTTTTGTTTCTCTTTTCTATTTTCTTAACTTTGTAATAAGTATCTTAATATCTTGTACACCTTTCTTGGAGATATCTCTGGGGGGTAGGGGTAAAGGGCGAGGGGCTCGCTCAGCCTACATACGAAAGAAATACTTTAATCATTGTGTTGGACCATTTAATTCAGCAGAGATCATATAATTTTAGATATGCAAGATGATGTAGCAAGCAAAACGGAGGGGGGGAAAGGAATCACGTTTTGTAGTTGGAATGTCAGGGGTGCAAATGAACCAATAAAAAGGGGTAAAATACTAGCCCACTTAAAATCTCTTGACACTGACACAATATTCCTTCAGGAGACTCATCTCAAGAACGAAGCACATAACAGGCTGAGGGGTAGGTGGATTGGACAGTTCTAATCCGTAAAGGTATTCCGTTTAAACATAAGTCCACAATAGCTGATAAGGAAGGTAGGTACAGTATAGTATCCGGTGAACTATACTCAACCTCATTGACGTTGGTGAATATATATGCTCCAAATTTTGATAACCCCCAATTTTTCCATAAAATACTAAATTTAATACCAGACAAGTACCAGTCCAATTTGATAATTGGGGGAGACCTAAACTGTGTATTAGACCAATATCTAGATACATCTTCATTTCAAAGAAAAATCACATCCAAGTCTAGTGAACTTCTAAACACCTATATAAACAACACAAATATACAGGACATATGGAGGATTGCCAAGCCTTCAGGAAGCGAATATTCCTTCTACTCGGGTGTCCATAAAATATATACAAGAATAGACTATTTCCTGGTTGACTCCAAACTTCTGCCATATACCTACAACCCAAAATATCACAATATCATAATTTCAGATCATTGCCCTCTTACATTTTCTGTAAAACTGGAAGGAATGTCGAATAGACAGCCGTGCTGGAGATTTAACCCACAAATACTTGCAGAGGCTAGTTGTTGTGACTACCTGAAGGTACAGATTAAAAATAAAATGTGATAAATGACACTCCTGGTATCTCTCCATCTTTGCTTTGGGAAACTTTTAAAGCCTACCTCAGAGGCTGCATCATTTCATACCAAGCCTCGCAGAATAAGAGAAATAGGGCAGAACAATTGGAGTTAGAAAAACAAATAAAACAATTAGACTTAGAAAATGCGGCTGACCCGTCCACAGTAAAACAAAATAAGGTAGCTGCATTCAAATTCAAATTAAACCAGATACTCTCGGCAAGAATCAGTAGGGCATTTCAATACACTAAACAAAAAGACTTTGAATTCGGCGATAAACCACATCAACTTTTAGCACGACAACTCCGCAAATTAGAGAATGACTGTACCACACATAAAATCGATCAGAAAAAGGCGATCTGCTCTCACTTCCCAAAGATATCAATGAAAGATTTCTACAATTTTATCAAACCCTATACTCGTCACAAACATCCGCTGATTCAGAGAAGATGAAGAGCTTTCTTGATAAGTGCAATCTCCCATCCCTCGATGTTAATAATAATTAATAATTGTTTACATTGCTGGTTTGGTTTTTGGAGTTTTAGCTTATCGAAAGCTACAAGCTGCACAATCGGAACATACAAAGTCTCCTGAGACCTCTGCTATGTGGAGACACGTGACAACCTCAGAGACACAGCCAATGAAATCTGACATTCTGTATACATAAACTATAAAAATAAGCTGACATTTATATAATACAAATAACAATGTTTAAAGCCTAATCTTAGGCCTCAGGATTTTGGATCGTTAATGCTACTTTAAAATAAATTCATAGTCAATTCTATTTTTGTATCTGTTTATCAGGTATGTTTTATTGCATGCTGAAGTTCATTTTACACCACAAAGTGGTAAACTTTCAACACCACAAAGTGGTAAATTTTCTAAGGATTGCTAGACTTTTTAGGTAGACGCCAGGATGTTTTGTTGATCCAAACATGTAATAAGGAAATGAGTACATTAAGTTTTCTCTCACTTCCCTTACTCCCCACTGTACCTAGTAGAAGTTGTGCTCCTGAAAGGATTGTAATAAATCAAACAAACTAACTTCGGAAGTTATTAAGCTATGCTGAAATTTTAAGTGTGGTAAAAGCTGCTGTTACTTTTAGGCTAGTGAGATTTTGATTTCTGAGGGAGCTATGTTATGAAGTTAGATATGACCAATTGACACAATATACTGGCTGGTCAGTGTATTTGCAATAAATTGTGAATGGAGGTATGGTATGTTAAAATACCTTTTGTATATATCAATTTTATTATCATTCACCTGACGAAGAGACATCATTAACTAACCAGCTGCATATGTATTGGTTCTTTTCTAGTTAATATTTTGTAATATTTTCTGACATTTTTGTGGTACGTATATGTGAAGGAAATATTTTAGAAATTGTTTCTCCAATAGAAATGGTTAACATACTTGTGTACATTTTTCTTACATTATTCATTATTTACTTTTGTCTTAATTGTATAAGTAACTCCAGTTTATGTGGGAAATTAGTACCAATCTCGAGATTCTGGTTTGATTGGTAGAATGGTAGAAAATGCAATGAGATGAAGAGAAAGGAGAGCAGTATTTTAAACCATCTTTATGCCGCTGGTCTGAAATTTTCTTCTTGATAGTTTTAAGAAGCTGATCATTGCTAAAGTACATTCCCAGCAGGTTACTTTCCAGAAATGTCACTCTCCGTGTGTACACCTTTGTGCTGTATGTAGGTGTACCATTTGAGGAGAATACAGATCAGCTGGTAAAAACCATGAATGTTTTCATCTCTTCACTTTGTTAAGATCTTCCGTTCTACCTAGCAAAGGAGAATAGTGGTTTTAAAATGACAAGAATAATTGTCATTTACAGTACTAGCAAGAAACTGGTGAAGGCTTAATGTGATCTATTTTAGTTTATTATTGTGGTTACTACAATGTTACATTAATGTTTTGAATCTCACTCACCATTCGTTTGTATTGCATGTTTGTATTGTTAAGTTGACTACTACATACTGAAAGGGTTTGGAACCCCTCATTGATTTCATTTCTTAGAATGAATCTTAACTATATTTTTATAATGCTGGAATAAGATGCTTAAAATTGAAAATGCAAAAACAACATTACAGGCCATGGTCAGTTCATGTGGAATTGGAAGATGAAGTAGCAGAATGTCACAAAAGAGTACCTGTAAATTAGGAGTTTGATAAGAAAAAGGTGGGTCACGACATTCCAAACTTATTGGCATAGGGAAGCTTGGTATTTGCTATTGGCATAAATCATTTGAACATGGCAATTATGTACAATTTCATTCTGACGTTGAATTGTATAGTAACACCGAGGAGAACTGACAGAATATTGGGAGGCATGAATCAAAATTGGTGAATGGATATGCAATTCCCAAATGAAAAGTTAAAGGTGAAGTCGACATTTTGGCAGGACGAATGAAAGCTCGGGCTTCTCAGAAAATCTCATTCTAAATTAGTTTGAGAGATGAGGATTCCGAGTCATTGTGCCAGATGTAACTAACTCCAGTTTACTTAAAACACTTAAGGTGCCTACTGAAGCTAAAATGTTGCATCTTCAGATTTTGTAATAATAAGATTAAGGTACAGCACACTTTTGAAGGACATTTATTTACATGTTGGATATTTCATATGCGCCAACAAGTCCAAATGTGATGTGTTCAAAAATGTTTTTCCTTCATTAATGCTATATTTTGGGTATGAATGGAGAACTTAAGACTCACGGGTTGAACTGGACATAATTCTTAATTAATAATAATTGGATTTCTGTGTATTTTATTAAATTATATTTAAGAAAATAAATAGTTTTTTCTTCATAAATGAATTCATTGTTACATTTATTATGTATGGTATTATGAGGCACCAACATTTAAAAAGACCTTGCAAAACTAAAATTAAGAAATCTTTGTGAGAAAAACAGAAAATACTGGAAATACACAAGACAAAATAGAAGTTTCCCGCAAATGTTGTTTTGTTTCAAATTTCCAATATCTGTAGTTTTGATTCTCACTTAAAATGATGTTAGGTTAGATTTTAAATAATGTTCTTTATAGATCAAAGCAGCACAGGAAACTTCAACCCACGAACATGATGCCAAGCCAAACTCCATATACCTCTATTCCCTGCAGTTCCATGTGTATACTCAAAATTCTCTTAAATGCTACCATCATATTTGCCTCCACCACCACCCATGCCAGCACAATCCAAGCATTCACCATCCCCTGAGTGCAAAAAACTTGGCCCCACACATCTAACTTGCCCCTTTCACCTACGCCCACTAGTATTTGATATTTCCATCCTGGGAAAACAGTTCTGACTATCCATGCTCCTCACAATTTTATATACTTCTATCTGGTCTCCCCTCAGCTTCTGACATTCCAGTGTAAACAATTCAAGTCTGTCCAACTTTTCCTTCGAGCTAATACCCTTTAATTCAGGCATCATTCTGGTAAACCTCTTCAGCACCCTCTCCATCCTTCCTGTAGTGGGGTGACCAGAACTGCCCCTCAGAATTGAATTAAATCTTTCCCATCTCACATTAAAGCCTGCCCTGTAGTTCTGGATTTCTCATACACTTAGAAAAAAAAAATCGACATTCACTCTACTTATTCCCCTCATGATTTTATGCGCATCTTTAGATCACCCCTCAGCCACCTGCGCTCCAAGGAGTGAAGTCCAAGCCTGCTCAATCTCTTCCCATGGCTGAGGCAGCCCTGTCCTGGCATTATCCTTGTAAATCCTCCTTGCACCCTTTCCATCTTAATGCCATCTTTCCCATTGCAGGCTGACCAAAACTAAACACAAGATTCCAAGCAGTCTCATAAAGGTCTTCTACAACTGTAACATAATGTCCCAATTTCTATACTCAGTTCCCTGACATGATGACCAGCATACAAAAACCTTTTTACACCACACTATCTATCTGCAAAGCCACTTTCAGGAAACTATGTAATTCTACTCTGAAATCTCTCTGCTCAACAACACTCCGCAGGTACCTACCATTTACTGTGAAGGTTCTACCTTGTTTTGACACCCCAAAATGCAACATCTCACCATTTTCTGAATTAAACTCCATTAGCCAATTCTTGGCCCACCTGACTTGCTGATCAAAATTACGCGTTATTTCTTGACAACCAACCTTGCTGTCTACAAAACCACTTATTTTAGTGTAATCTGTAAACTTTCTGAACATGCCTTATACTTTCCAGATAAAAATGATAAACAGCAATGATCCCTGAGGCTCCCCATCAGTCACAGGCCTCCAGTCTGAAAATAAAAACCTCCCACCACCACCCTTTCCTTCCTGCGATGAAGCCAATTCTGTATCGATTTGGGCTTGAAGAAAGGTCTCGCCTGAATCGTCACCCATTCTTTCTATTCAGAGATGCTGCCTGTCCTGCTGAGTTATTCCAGCATTTTGTGTCTATCTTTGGTATAAACCAACATCTGCTGTTCCTTCCTACACATCTGTATCTACATAGCTAGCCTTCCCTGGATCCCATGCGATTTAATCTTCCATGGAAACATATCAAAAGCCTTGCTGAAGTCCATATCAACCAAGTCTATGGGCCTCTCCTCATCAACCGTCTTAGTTATTGCTTCAAAAAACTTAAATCTAATTCAAATCAAATCTAATTCATGAGACATAATCTCCCAAGCACAAAACCATGAGACTATCCCTAATCAACCCGTCTTTCCAAATGCATGTACATCTTATCCCTCGGTATCCTCTCAGGGAGTCATGCAGAAATGAAAAGGGGTGACGCAGTGGTGCACTAGTAGAGGTGCTGCCTTAAAGTTCCTTAGAGCTGGGTTCAATCCTATCTATCGGTGTTGTCTGTCCAGAGTACTGACATGTACTGCTCCGGGAAGTTAAGCAGGTTTGGCTCTGTAAGTTATAACTCCCGAGTTATTGAGTTGAGGCCTAACGGATGACTCATCAGTCATTCTAGTTTTCTCTCCCTAGGGCATGATGAATTTATTCACTCTTTCATCAGGAACAAAAATTAAAAAAACATTTACTGAGGAATTACTCATGATCTGGAATATATTGCCTAAAAGGGGTGAGGAAGCATATTTGTTTATTATTATTCAAAACAACTAAATAGTTATTTGAAGTGTAAAATAACCTACATGGGTAGGGTGGAAGAATTGGACTGACACAAAATAGTCAAAACCGTAGCACCCAGAGAAAACCGACACTCTCAACTACTGCAAATCTGAAAATTTGAATGAAAAAAAAAGACTGATTTCATTAAGAATAAGTCATGATGCGTCACTGTCTTGCTTCGTTTCTAACTCTAAACTGTGAGATATATGATATGAAATAAAGGGGTCTGTCAGAGTATAAAGGGGTCTGTCAGAGTGGAGATACTTGTGTAATTATTCTGTTAAGTTAATGTTAACACAGCATGGAAAGAGACCTTTCAGTCCACCAATTTCACCTTGACCAGCTATCACTCGGACACTTGCTCTAGTCCTATACACTAGGGATAATTTAAAGCCAACAAACCTGCATAGAAACATAGAAAATAGGTGCAGGAGTAGGCCATTCGGCCCTTCGAGCCTGCACCGCCATTCAATGTGATCATGGCTGATCATCCAACTCAGTATCCCGTACCTGCCTTCTCTCCATACCCCCTGATCCCTTTAGCCACAAGTGCCACATCTAACGCCCTCTTAAATATAGCCAATGAACTGGCCTCAACTACCTTCTGTGGCAGAGAATTCCAGAGACTCGCCACTCTCTGTGTAAAGAATGTTTTCCTCATTTCGGTCCTAAAGGAATTCCCCCTTATCCTTAGACTGTGACCCCTTGTTCTGGACTCCCCCAACATCGGGAACAATCTTCCAGCATCTAGCTTGTCCAACCCCTTAAGAATTTTGTAAGTTTCTATAAGATCCCCCCTCAATCTTCTAAATTTCAGCGAGTACAAGCCGAGTCTATCCAATCTTTCCTCATATGAAAGTCCTGACATCCCAGGAATCAGTCTGGGGAATCTTCTCTGTACCCCCTCTATGGCAAGGATGTCTTTCCTCAGATTTGGAGACCAAAACTGTACGCAATACTCCAGGTGTGGCCTCACCAAAACCCTGTACAACTGCAGTAGAACCTCCCTGCTCCTATACTCAAATCCTTTCGCTATGAATGCTAACATACCATTTGCATGTCTTTGGAATGTGGGACGATATCAGAGCACAGGGAGAACGTGCAATAGACAGGATCACCTGTACGAAGCCAGGATCAAACCCGGGTCTCTGGCATTTTATGACTATAAGCACAAAGAAGCCATTCTGTGCTATAATTTTTTAAAGTAACTAACCAAGAGAGAGCACGGCCAACGTTTCATCTTTGCAGTCTGAACTTATTTTATGATTTTGAGGTTTCAAAAACTTTTTTTTTTTTGCAGGCGTCTTGCAGTTTTCTGAAATCATAACCAATTTCATGGTCCTGATCTGTGTGGCAGCATCGCATGCAGCGATTTCTGGATATACGTCCATGGGAGGCCTTGGGATAGGCTCTTTCAGCATTGATTCAGCATATAGCCCTTTCCAAGGCACGGAGCTGAAGGAGATCCGGGAATATGATATGCAGTTCACTCAGATGAGAGCTCCTGGCGTATATGGAGGGGTGACATTCACCATTGTCATTGGTTCTCTCACAATTCTTTTTCTGGTGGGTGGTGCAAAACCTCTTCACCGTATTTCTCCAAAACTTCTGATGGCTGAATTTGTGTTCAACGTTCTTGCATGCATTGGGTATATAGTGGGTGTTGGACTTTACTTGCATCTCATAATTACGGTAAATAGCACCGAAGTTTGCAGATTAAGACACCGTTTGTATGCAGGCCGGGGTTACACTTTTATGAATTGTGATGTTCAAGGCGGAGATGCCGCTGTGGCGTTATTTGGCATAATCTCTGCAGGCATGTATTGTGGAAGTGCAGTTCTGAGTTTCCTGACGCTGAGAACTTTGAAGAAAATTATCGATGCAAACAATTCAGTTCAACATAGTTTAGAGGAAGATGAATATAAAAAGCGTATAAATCATCAGGAGGTGACGACTAATCGTGACCTGACAACATTTGTGTGAAGTAGCTGCGTCATGCTAAATATATCTTAATTCCCAAAATCGAAATACTGCAGATTCTAAAACCTGACATAATACCAGAAAATGTTAGGAATACTCTGCTAATATCCTTTGCCTCATCAAAATTTGATGATAGACAATTGAGACTTTCATATTATGAAGGTCTCAAGTTTAATCTCCTGTCACTGCTGAATTCGTTAGGCACTAAAACAGATACTAAACCTGGCTACTATTTCCAGAGCTGGAAGAGGAGAAATTCACTTTGGATAGTAATCCAGGAATCTCTGTAGGAAGTGTATGCATATGGTTTCCAAACAGGAATATAGTCAGTTGGTTATTTTAAAGTTCATTAGATTGCAAAAATAATGACCAACTTGAGAGCAACCAGGACAGAATCTGTGAACTATCAAGATGAAATAATAATTTTATATTTTTCCATTCAACATAACTAAAAAAGGTTTTTAAAATGTAATGGTTAAGGTTCATAACCTTGATATTTTTAACTCATTTCCTTTTAAAATTTATAACACTGGGAGATACCTAGGTATATGTTCAGTTAATATATTGATTAAGAAATTGAATTAATAAAAGGGTCTCGACCCGAAACGTCACCCATTCCTTCTCTCCAGAGATGCTGCCTCACCCGCTGAGTTACTCCAGCATTGTGTGTCTACCTGGGTAAAAAATCTTTGGTGCTGATGCTTTCCAGGTGCTTTAGTTTAGGCCACTTATTGTGCGCCTTTCAAATATTTAATTCAATTAAAAATGGGCAACTTATAATAACAATAGGCAATTTATAATTTAGCAGCAAGTGCTAGTGAGCAAAGACCAACTTCTGCAGCACTAAACATGTATATGCCATAGTGGTTATGATGTTCTTCTTAATGAGTGAGTGAGTGAATCTAAAATGTCACTTATCAAATGATTGTGAAAGCCATCTGTCAATCATTGTGTGTGGCAAATTATATATATTAAAGTCTATTTTTCATCCTCTATAAAACACAGATTTAATAAAAACCTTTTGGATTAGAGCCAATGTTTAAGCTGCTGCATTTCCACTTCTCATTTCACTGTGTTGCTATCTTAATATGCTATAGTACATACAAGCTGGATGAACAAAATCAGCATTAAAATTACTTCAAATCAAATTATTTCAGCACTGCAGTGGAAAATTTACTGAAAGCAGTGCACTTGCCATGGTGTGTACATACGATAAAGTTATTGATGCTATGTGTAGAAAATGGTTTGCATGAATTGTAAATAACTTTGCACCTAATAAAAACACGCAGTAACTATTTTACATGTGGTCTTGTTACGGTATTAGAAACATAGTACCTATTTTCGAAGGCTACCTTGAAAATTGTATTTTAAATAAACTTCTTTTCAAAAGCATGTGTTTCGTGACAATTTAGATTAAAATATATTTCTATTCATTTTACAAAATAAATTATGATATTTATTGTGTAGGAAGGAACTGCAGATGCTAGTTTACACCAAAGATAGACATAGGATGTTGGAGTAACTCAGTTGGACAGGCAGGATCTCTGGAGAGAAGGAATGGGTGAACTTTCGGGTTGAGACCATTCGTCAGGTCGGAAGAAGAGTCTTGATCCGAAACGTCACCAATTCCTTCTCTCCAGAGATGCTGTCAGTCCCGCTGAGTTACTACAGCATTTTGAGACTATCTTTTATGATATATATTGTTGACCATTAATACATGGCTATTTGTAGTGGACAACTGTGGCATTTCTGAGATTTCAACAGTTTGTACACTTCAGCAAAACTTTGTTGACCATAAAGCACATTGAGATATAACCATATAACAATTACAGCATGGAAACGGGCCTTCTCGGCCCTTCCAGTTCGTGCCGACCATTTATTTTCCCCTAGCCCCATTTACCTGCACTCAGACCATACCCCTCCATTCCCTTCCCGTCCATATACCTATCCACTTTACTTTTAAATGTTAAAATCGATCCTGCCTCCACCACTTGTGCTGGAAGATCATTCCACACAGCCACCACTCTCTGAGTAAAGAAGTCCCCCCTCATGTTACCCCTAAACTTCTGTCCCTTATCGAAAGGCATGAAATGATCTCTCGAAAGGCATGAAAGGTGGTGGACTTCAGCTAAAAAAATATTGGTTCCCCATTTGTTCAATTCCATGTTGGAACATTCAATTACCACACAGTAGATGAATGTTCTTGCCTGATGCCTATCCCGATGAGGTAATCTATCACATTTTGCCAACCACAAACATAACTTAAATTGTGCATTTAGTTTCCCACTGTCATTTTTTGTTTTGTTTTCCACATAAAAATCATCTTAAAAAAAAAATGTATATTATATATACCCATGGATACGGTCACAGTGGACAAACAAATCCGAGTCTACCCCAACCAGAAGCCCTGGATGACCCGGGAGGTCCAGCGGCTGTTAAAAGAGAGGAACGCTGCTTTTAGGTCTGGCGATAGGGCTTTATACAGCGCGGCCCGAGCTAACCTGAAGAGAGGCATCAGAGAGGCCAAGTCAGACTACAGGAGGAAGATAGAGGACCACCTGGACAGTAACAACAGCAGGCAGGTGTGGCAGGGGATCCAGTATCTCACCAATTATAGGACAAACCTTAGAGCTGCTGAGGGTGACGCCTCATTGGCAGAGGAGCTGAACCTCTTCTTTGCTCGCTTTGAAGTGGAGCCACCCGAGACAGCCACAACACACCATAGGGTCCACAGTGGCGTAACCCTCACGATAGAGGAGCATGAGGTGAGGCGCACGCTGCGGGCCATCAATCCAAGGAAGGCTACTGGACGCGTGCAGGACTGCGCAGACCAGCTGGCTGGAGTCTTCACGAGGATTTTTAACCAGTCTCTGGCCCAGTCCACTGTCCCACCCTATCTGAAGTCCGCAACCATAGTCCCCTTGCCCCAAAAAAAACACATTTCCAGCCTCAACGACTACCAGCCAGTCGCACTCACACCAGTGGTGATGAAATGCTTTGAAAAACTGGTCCGGGGTCACATCACATCACTCCTGCCCCGAAGCTTTGACCCCCACCAGTTTGCGTACAGAGCGAATACATCTACAGAGGACGCTGTAGCCACAGCTCTCCATGCTGCACTGTCCCACCTGGAGCAGCGGGGAAGCTATGTGCGAATGCTCTTTGTGGACTACAGCTCTGCTTTTAATACTATCCTTCCCCACAAACTGGTGGACAAACTGGGGGACTTGGGACTTCCACAATCCACCTGCATGTGGATAAATAGCTTCCTGTTGGGCCGCAGCCAGAGAGTCAGAATGGGCCATCACACATCCACGGCCCTCAGCCTCAGTACTGGCTCTCCACAGGGCTGCGTGCTGAGCCCCCTGCTTTACACCATCTACACACATGACTGCACCTTCGCCCACCAGAGCAACACCATTGTCAAATTTGCGGATGACACTACGGTGGTGGGGCTCATCTCCGGGAGGGGGACGAGTACACCTATCGGGATGAGGTGGAGCAGCTGACAGTGTGGTGTGGAGAAAATAACCTGCTCCTGAACACCTTAAAGACCAAGGAGATAATAATAGACTTCAAGAAGAACAAAACAGAACTGGTACCACTAATCATCAGAGGGGACTGAGTGGAGTGGGTGGTGGATTTCCGCTTCCTGGGAATCCATATTGAGGAGGACCTGACGTGGAGCGTGAACACTTCTGCGCTGCTGAAAAAGGTCCTGCAGAGACTGCACTTCCTGAGGGTGCTCAGGAAGAATAACCTCACACAGAGACTGCTGCTGTCCTTTTATCGGTGCTCCATTGAGAGCATCCTAACATACTGTGTATGCGTGTAGTACACCAGCTGCACAGCGGCTCAGAGGAAAGCGCTCCAGAGGGCTATTGACAACGCCCAGAGGATTATTGGCTGCCCTCTCCTTACCTTGGAGGACTTACACAGTTACCGCTGCATCAAAAAATCCCAGAATATTATAAAGGACATTTCCAACCTCGGACACTCCCTGTTTGAACTGTTGCTGTCAGGCAGACGGTACAGATCTACAAGGACAAGGACAAACAGACTTAAAAACAGTTTTTACCCCACTGCTATAAAGGCACTAAATGTAGCCGCCAAGGAACGCGGGGACTAAGGGACAGTGGTTGGTACAGGATGTAGGGTTGGGTGTAATGCGTGCTAATATTCATATTTCATATTTATTTTAGTTGTTTATCTTTTTTAATATTTTACCTTGTATGTATCGTTAGCTTTTATGGTTTGAATGGTGCACTGACGTTGACATTTTTAAATTTTGTTGTACATGGTTCATGTTACAATGACAATAAAGAAACTATACTATACTATACTATATTTCAATTTTCCCCATCATATCTAAACATTTTTCATCAGGTTCAGA
Organism: Raja brachyura; assembly: GCA_963514005.1. The sequence continues at coordinate 52,664,985 of OY740782.1, forward strand.
GGATTGCTCTATCTGAGAGGGAGAGTTAATGATACTTAAAGGTGGATATGAGACAAAAACAGAAAAAGTAACAATATGGCATCCAACATCAAACATAACCTACAGTTGGACAGGACTTTAGTTTTTAGTTTAGTTTATTGTCACAGTGAAAAGCTTTTGTTGCACGCTAACCAGCCAGTGGAAAGACAATCTATGATTACAATCAAGCCATTTGCAGTGTATAGATACATGATAAGAGAATACCGTTTAGTGCAAGATAAAGCCAGTAAAGTCCTATCAAAGATAGTCTGCAGGTCTCCAAATGAGATGGATAGTAGTTCAGGACTGCTCATTAGTTGTGGTAGAATGGTTCAGATGTATGATAACGCACATCTCCATATTCAGGGACAGTTATCACACCTCTATAACTTCTGCCCGATGGGAGAGGGGAGATTCAATCCCTCAAACTGCTGCCACATGAGGGTTGCAACACAGCATGTTCCAAAATTTTAGAATGATGTAGAGTGTTGCGTGAAGTTCTAGTTGCTCTACAGGCAAGATGTGAGAGGATAAAATAAAGGTTTACAGGAATGCTGCCTGGATTAGGGGGTTTCAGCAATAGGAGAGGCTGGATAGACTTGGATTGTTTCCTCTGGAATGTTGGAGGTTGAGGGGAAGCAACAGAAGTATATAAAATTAAGAGTGGCATAGATCGGGTAGGCCTATTTTAGAAACTTTTCCCATGTAGGAAATGTTCAACACTAGAGGGTATAACTATACGGTAAGAGGGGAAAGGTTTAGAAGAGGTGTGCGAGGAAGTTTTTAAAGAGAGTGGTGGGGGCCTGGAACGCATTGCCTGGGGAAGTGGAGGAGGCACACGTGAAAGTGGCATTTAAGAGGCTTTTAGAGAGGCACATTGGTGGTGCAGGGAATAGAGGGATACGATCATGTACAGGAAAATTAGAAAGATGTAACTAGGCATTATGTTCGACACAAACATTGAGGTCTGAAGGGCCCATTCCTGTGCTGTACTGTTCTATGTTCTAAGTACTGGTATTCTGTGCACTGAGACACTGCATGCTATCCAATCACATCATATCATACATGAATACAATCAAGCCATACACAAGTGCAACAGGTAGTGCAAAGAGAATAAACAGTGCTACAGCTACAGAGTAAGTGAACATAGAAAGATGCAAAGGTCTCAAATAGGTAAGTTGAGAAAGAAGCTGTTCCTCAATCTGGTGGAAGGTGCTTTCAATCTTTCGAAGAATATACACCGGGAGGGCGGGAGCATTTGAGAAGCAAAGTACTTTGTCAGAATCTTCTTCAGACTATTTGAGGTAAAATTTATATTTTAATTTGCAAATTGGTCATGTTTAGCTTTGGGGAGAAGGTGGGAATATTTCTGACAATTTTGAGTTAAACTGGCCCGGTGAATTTGTTCAATTAAGTTTACGGGGGCGGGATGGAAGTCGTGGAACTGGATCGTTAAATTAGCGGGAAATTGATCAACGTTTTAAAGTTAATTTAGAAGAAGCAAGCTTTGTTGGCGTTAGAAAAGTGAAAGTATTAAGGTTGAAATTGCTGTCTCTTCTGAACATTTGTCAAGGACATAACTTGTTTTGTAAAGATGTAGCTCGCTTTGGTAGTGCTCCAACAGCTTTACTCGCCTGCTTTTGTCGTTGTCCTGGCGAAGAACGACCAGGTGACCTTGCTCTCCGGTGACGAACGACCACACCAGCGGTTCCGCTGAGACGGGGCTGAAGGGAGGAGGCGCACAGCAAGCGGGGAGAACGCAGGAAAAAACCCTTTGTAGCATGGATTTGGAGGAGGGAGAGATTGCATGCCCAAATAAATGGTAAGAGTTACATGGGGAAAAGAGAAGACTTGTGCCGTAAAAATGGGCGAAGAAGAGCGGGGACAGAATCCTCGAGTATTTGCGGCAACTTTACATTTTAATGTTTCATGTTGGGGATGTTTAAGATGCTGGGAACGAGTCAGTGATGACACTGGGTTAGAATCTTATTCATGGGTGACTTGTTGTAAACGGCTATGCCGAATATGAACTTATTGGCGTTTGGAGAAAATGTGACGAAGGTAAGTCTTCTCGTCGGTGTTTATGGGTTAGCGTGTAAACTGTGTATTAAAAAATACCTTACAAACAATATGTTTAAGAAAGAACTGCAGACGCTGGAGAAATGGAAGGTAGATAAAAATGCTGGAGAAACTCAGCGGGTGAGGCAGCATCTATGGAGCGAAGGGATAGGCGACGTTTCTGGACCAAAACATCGCCTATTCCTTCGCTCCATAGATGCTGCCTCACCCGCTGAGTTTCTCCAGCATTTTTGTCTACCTTGCAAACAATAGGGGTCCGCTGTAGAGGTTTGAGATGCGTAAAGTTATTCTGGAGTGAACCGTTTACGATTCATCGATTATGTTTTCCAGGGGGAGGGGTGGACCATAGAGGGTTTGAACATGTGTGGGAATTTGAAAGTTTGGTACTAACGTGTGTGGACCCAGTGTAGATCAGCCAACAATGGGGCGAGAGTAAAGTGAGACTTGGTGTTTGCCAGTTGAACACTGTTGTTCATTGTACTCGCCACCAGCCTTTCTTGATTAATTGGGAATGACGTTGAGACTTTTTATTGGTTTAAAAAAAAGTAAAATGGGCATCTCAAAAATGGGAAAAATATATACGCATCGCCGATAAAATATGGTAAAGGACAGAAAGGACCATCTCACCCTTCTGTACACTAGCCTGTCACGAACTGTGGACAACCTGCAATGTGCTAGATCTATTATGCAGCTTTAAATGTGCTTGTACAGGTGAGTGGAAACATATTAAATAATTAAATAATGGCTGAAAAAAAAAAATTTCCTTCTCCAGAACCATATGGTTTTTGTGCTTTTTTGGGGAGGGGGTACTGCAGTCTTTCCACTCCCACTGCTGATGCTGGGTAGAGATGATGCAGTTTCCCAAATACTTAAGATTTTACCGGACATAGGGTTTCCAACTTTCCATGGAAGACTATTGTCCTTCTAATATAACATTTTCCAGCAGCTTAAGGCAGGTCAGGATTCTGTTTTCTTTAAGATATCCACAAAATGCTGGAGTGACTCAGCGGGACAGGCAGTATCTCTGGAGAGAACGAATGGGTAACGTTTCTGGTCGAGACCCTTCAGACTGATGTCAGGGGAGTTGGCGGGACAGAGATGGAATGTAGTCGGAGACAGTAAAGGGGCTTTCCCACTGCAGCGACCTAATTGGCGAGTTTAGGGGAGTTTGAAAAAATGTCATGTTGAAGACCTCCTTCGACTATGTAGAAGACCTCCTTCGACTATGTTGAAGACTAGCTACGACTAACTTTGGGAAAATTGGACACCGAATAGTGGAGAGTGAAGACGACCTCCTTTGATCTCCTTCAACCTCCCTTCGACCAAGATGAAGACTATCTACGACTACCTTCGATTACCTTTGACTACCCTCGATTACCTACGACTAACATGCCGACCTACTTCGACTAAACCTACGAGTAAAAACAGTACTGATTTTTTCTTTTTCCATGGCAACCTTTTTTCACTCACGGGCATTTTTCAACATGTTGAAAAATACGTCGCGACCTAGCTGTGGCCTCGATTACCTGGGGACTACTCTCGAGCATGAAGGAGAGTTACAAAGACCTCCTAGGACCACGTGTCGACCATCCTGTGAGTACGAGTCGAGGGCAAACTGCCAGAACTCGCGGATTAGGTCGCCACAGTGGGACAGCCCTTTTAGACAGGTGGGGGAGGGGATGGAGAGAGAGCGAAAGCAAGGGTTATTTGAAGTTAGTGAAGTCAATGTTCATACCATTGGGGTGTAAACTAACCAAGAGAAATATGAGGTGCTGTTCCTCCAATTTGTGCTGGACCTCACTCTGACAATGGAGGAGGCCCAGGACAGAAAGGTCAGATTGGGAATGGGAGGGGGAGTTAAAGTACTGTGCAACCGGGAGATCCGGTAGGTTAAGGCGGACTGAGTGGAGGAGTTCAGCAAAAGGATCGCCAAGTCTGTGCTTGGTCTCACCGATGTACAGAAGTTGACACCTGAAACAGCGGATACAGTTGGAGGAGGTGCAAGTGAACCTCTGCCTCGCCTGAAAAGACTACTGGGGTCCTTGGATGGAGTCGAGGGGGAAGGTAAAGGGACAGGTGTTGCATCTCCTGCGGTTGCAAGGGAAAGTACCTGGGGAGGGGGATGGCTTGGGATGAATTAACTAGGGAGTTGCGGAGGGAATGGTCTCTGCGGAAAGCAGAAAGGGGTGGAGATGGGGCTTCCTATTGTTGAAGTGGAAGATCTTCCTACCCGTCCAAGGCTGTAAATCCGACAACCAGGATGTGCACCAGACACGTGCACCTTGCCTAAGTGTACAGATATCTTACCTTGATCTTTCCATTAGTTGTGCACGCCTTGCCTTAACACTTCCACAACCAATGGAAGAGTCAATGTAAGACATATGTGCACCTGAAGTGCGTCATTAGTGAGAGGGAATGTGTGGAAGGGAATTGGGAAGATCAGGGAACTTTAAACCCGGAGCTGAAGAAATGCAGTTCCAGGAGAATTACTGGCTTTGGCAGCTTGGATAACTAGGGAGGGCACTAATAGTTCAACAGATTAGATGACTGGGGAATGAATGACAATTGCAGACATGACTGTGATTGAGTGAAATGTCAAGAAGAATTGGGAGGGATAGAACACTACTAGATTGCTGTTTTAATTTGGTGGCAATGCCATCATGTTGAAGAGCTTCACATGTGGAATTGGGGGTAACATGGGCATGGTTTCAGTACGTGAGAACACAATGAACATTGTTGGAAATGGAACAGGATCAACATGGGATGTTATTTTAAGAGGAGGGATGATGACGGCAGTTTTGAAAGGATAGAGGTTGTGGCAAAGTAATTGCGGAGATAGAGACACTTACAATGGTTGGCAATATAGGGCCCGAAAAGAAAGTTGAGAAACAGTTTAGGGTCTCAGAGAAGATGGAAAAAAGACAAATTAATGCAAGGTTCAAGAATAACCTGTTATCTTTGAACTCCAAATGAATCATGGTAAAGCAGATTTAATCATGTACAATTAAGTCAGTTTTCTTTGAGTCTATTGGAGAAGATGGGGACCAAGGTGAATGGTCGTGGTGGGAAGAACAGGCATTTTATTCTGAATTAATACATCATAGGCAAAGGTTGGAGAACCATTAAATGGGTCAGTAGCTGGATAAGTATGGTTCATTAAATTGCTGCTTGGAATAATACATAACATGCTAACAAATTGCAATGTTTTAAAATTTACAGTACATCCAATTCCATCCAAGACTTCCAAAACATGCAAAGTGAAATGAAGGCAGAATTCAGTAATGCAAAAACTGGGGAAGCAGTTAAGGATAGTGCATCTGAAGTGATGATTACTTCAAAATCTTTGCCTAGCCACAAACCTACTCTAGTAGGTGTCGACCAAAAAGAGAAACATCAAAAGAAAAGCAATGAGCTGAGTTCCAGTGGAGGACCACCACGATCCTCTGTCGTACATCATGCCAAAGCAGTGCCAGGCTCTGATCAAGCCAAGGTCCACACGTTGATGACCCAAAACTCTACAGGATCCAAAAAAGTAAAATTTCAACCTTCTGTATTAGAAAAATCTGAACGGACAATGAGAAGTTTATCTTCAATTACTGTACCCATGCGGCTAGATGCTCTTGCCTATTTGCTAAATCATGCTGTTCTAAATCCTTATAACATGATGCCTCAGGTTCCATGCTTTGCTAACCAGTGCAATATAGCTATGTATAGAAATGTTAATACCTGCCCTAATAGCCATATCCCTCTGACCTGCTGCCCTTGTCAAAGGAGAACACCTGGTGTGGGTGAATGTTCTTCAACACCAACATTCTTCAGCCAGCAACAGAATTCTACAAATGTAATTTATCCCAACCATATGGGATATCAACTCGATCCTGCATACTCAGTGCAAAATCAGAACAATCATTATCAGGCAGTTGTCAATAAAGGCACGGCGCTTAATTCAGATAATAGATGGGAAAAGGCAAGATCCTCTCCCTCCTCAACAACTACAACAAAATGGGAAGATACCCCCAGACCAAATCAAACCTTTGATGAAACATCTTATTCTGAAAGGCACAATAGTTTTAATCAAGCAAGAGGTTCATCCTCATCCACGAGAAATTATTTCAGATGCACCCCAGTTGAAGGCGGCTCTGGGAATTGGAGAAGTTGTAAGACTGAAGATCAAGAAGACCGGAATCTGGACAGGTCAACAGACAAGTCTACAGATGATTTGGGAACCAATTATAGGGGGGGAGGTACAGGGGATTGTTATAGAGGGAGTGGTTTTGGTCGAAAAAGATCATTTGGGTCAGACTTCAGAAACAGGAAGAGCAAAGAAGAAAATCCATGGTTCTCAGATCAGAAATCGATTTCAGTTCCTAAACAGGTGTGCCAACGAAATGCCGAAAGCATCAGGTATCAAAGAACAGGGCAGTCTGGCTCTATGCCACAAGGTGAGGTTGGTTACATGGGAGAGAAAAGCAGGCACAAATTGACTGAATCAACGGCAAAAGGGAAAACCTCAATCTTTACGAGAAAACAAATTATACCAGTTGAAGATTGGGATGCAGAGTATGACACAAAGCAATCAAAATCAAGTTTTCATGAAGAAAAATCACCTGCACTTCAAGAAACTAAATACCAGCTGAATAGACCAACACATGAAGATTGGGAGACTGATTATTCTGAGGAAAAAGCTACAAAGCAAGAGAACCCATCACAACCTGAACTGTCTGAGGAAAAAATGATAAGTAATGGAAAGGAGAGCATTGGTGAGGTTGATAATATATATAATTCGTCTTCCCTCGTATGTGTTCAGAGTAGCTCATCTGAAGTCAGTAACATATTTAACATCATGGAGAATGATGCCGCTATTTTGGGCAAATCTGGAGAAACAGCAAACGCAACAGGACTAGGACCTTAAAACATTCGTCATCATGCTGATTCACTGAATCAACTACCATCTGCTGAGCCTTTTGTGAAATTTAACTGATGCAACGAAAACTTAAGAAACATATAAGAAAGATTTAAGGGCGGCACAATGGTAGACTTACTACCTTGCAGTGCCACAGCCCTGGGTTCGAACCTGACTAAGAGTGCTGTCTGTATGGAGTTTGTACGTTCTCCCCGTGGGTATTCTCCTCGAGCGCCAGTTTCCTCCCACATTCCAAACACATGCAGGATAGTAAGTTAATTGGCTTATGTTAATTGCCCCTCGTTTGTAGAATAGAATGAGTGCACGGGTGCTCAGTGGTTGGTGTGGACTCATCGTGTTAAATGCCTTGTTTCTATGCTATGTCTCTAAACTAAAAAAAAACGAAGAGCATGAGGGAGAGAATCTAGTTAGGCCATATGTTAGTGTTTCTGTACCTTTGATCATGCCCTGAGAGAAATATGAATCTGCGGTTATTTTTAAGGTAGTGGACTCTGATGTCAACAGTATTTGAAATGTGGTTGAATCTAGCAGGATCAGTCTGATAATATTCTTTGTATAAAAACCTGCAGTGATATGCGGGGGGAAAAAAACTGATATTTGCAAAATGTTAATGATCTTTATTTGACAAAATGTGTTAAGAAATTTAAATTTTTAGCTCTAATGTTGAAGTGTAGTTGACTTTTAATTTTCTTGGAGTTTTGGGACGGGCATTGAATAAATGTACCACAAACACTGGGAATGTTCTCTCAGCTGCTCCTGCTTTATGGCTCAACTGTGGTGAAGTGTGTTGCAGTAATCCCACTTCCTCATCAATGTTCTCCACTGTACTGTTGGCAAAATTACCACAAAGGAAAGGGAATAATTGTTTTGATGCTCACAATCGGAGCATGTGATGGTGCCTGACTGTGTGTTGGCTATCTGACAAATTTCCATCCAAACATTGCATTCTTGTAAAATTATTCCCGTCACAAGCTTTAGAGTAGCAGAACCGTTCAGTTTTGCTAAGGTTTTTTCCTTTTGACAGTATTAAAGAAATACATCTTTATAAGTTTTCCTTTGCAATTACTTAAATTATTTTAACCACACAAACAATGTTGAGGTACTGATAAAGGGAATGTCACTTTTAACATTTAAATCTGCATTGTTCACACAACATGAAAGCAGTTCTGTGCTGAGATGGGTGTGTTTATTTAGTGAGCACATGCCAATGGATCAAAGAGATGGATTTGCATTTGCAGACTTTTTTGTGTGATTTTCAGCTTTTTTTCTGTTTGAGGTTAAATTTTATGGAAATTATTAGCATCTGTATAATGAAGACAAAATCAGGGAGATGCTTGTAAGCAAGGAAATTGTCTAATGTTGAAAAATAATAGCTAAGTAACAAGGGCACTTGTGTTAAGTAGTTGCACCATTCCTTTTACAGTTTTTGTAGGCTTTTAAAGTTTGTTTTAAAGTACAATGTTTATACTTGCTGTATGTGCCATAGTTTAAACAAAAGGATGCTACAGTCGTTATGATAATCAACAGATCTGAGTACTAATGAAAATATGTCTGATTAGCTCTTGATTTTCTTATCCCTGATTGGGGTTAGATAATTCTCCTCATCCTCACTATTCAGGCAGTTTAAGAAACAAAACTCAAAGGGGTATCATAGAATTGAGGCATTTACCAAAAAGTATGTTAGACTTCATAAGCCTTATGTTTTGGAGTTGGTAAAACTAATTTGATGTTTTAAATTATTTTTATTACCTGTACAAAATAGGGAATATTTTCGATGCAAATTGTAATGGAAAAAAACTTGCTTATTTCAAATATGGTCAAATATAATAGTATCTGTTTGAACTACTTCACTAAATAAACGTTCTTTATTCTCCATCGCTAAATTTGAGATAGTACAGTAGAAGGATCGAGGTAGGTTAATGTAAAATATTTTATTGCCTAAAGGGTCATATTATTTACGCACAGTTTAAGTATATTGATATTAGTATATTAGGTGAATTTTTGTTCTTGCATTTTAAGCACTAGCTCTTACATTAGTGGTAATTTCATTTTTTGAATAACATTAATCAACAAAACAATTGCCATTCTTGACAAAATAGTCTCTGGACATATACAGGTGATGAAAAATTGCTGGTGATGGCCATAAGCACCATATCTAAAGTGCTTTGTGTATATCGTTCACAATTATCGTTCCAAATTTTCCATTTTACCCCATGGATTCTGGGTGTGAATTTGGAAATTTTGGGTAACAAATCTGTTTTATTTTCCAGTCATCCTAGCCAACAGATGTTTGAATTATTTATAACCAACTACAATAGTATTTGTCAGCTCCAGTTCAAGTAGGAATAAAGGTTTATTCTCCGAAAATGGGGAGCTACAGTGCCCTCCATAATATTTGGGACAAAGACCCATCATTTATTTATTTGCCTCTGTACTCCACAATTTGAGATTTGTCATAGAAGAAATCACATGTGATTAAACTGCACATTGTCAGATTTTAATAAAAGCTATTTTTATACATTTTGTTTTCACTATGTAGAAATTACAGCAGTGTTTATACATAGTCTCCCCCCATTTCAGGAAATCGTAATGTTTAGGACACACCAATGTCACATAAATGAAAGTAGTCATGTTTAGTATTTTGTTGCATATCCTTTGCATGCGATGACTGCTTGAAGTCTGTGATTCATGGACATCACCAGTTGCTGGGTGTCTTCTCTGGTGATGCTCTGCCAGGCCTCTATTGCAGCCATCTTTAGCCTATGCTTGTTTTGGGGGCTAGTCCCCTACATTTTTCTCTGCAGCATATAGAAGGCATGCTCAGTTGGGTTCAGATCGGGTGATTGACTTGGCCACTCAAGAATTGGTCATTTTTTAGCTGCTGTTGCTTTGTTGCTGTAGCAGTGTGTTTGGGATCATTGTCTTGCTGTAGAATGAACCGCCGGCCAATGAGTTTTGAGGTATTTGTTTGAACTTGAGCAGATGTGTCCATACACTTCAGAATTCATTGTGCTACCACCATCGGCATTTGTATCATCAATGAAGATACGCGAGTCAGTACCCTCCGCAGCCTATATGGCCAGGCCATAACACCCCCACCACTGTGTTTTCACAGATGAGGTGGTATGCTTTGGATCTTTGGCGGTTCCTTCTCTCCTCCATACTTTGCTCTTTCCATCATTCTGTCACTCTTTGTCTCATCTGTCCACAAGACCTTTTTCAATAACTGTGGTTGCTCTTTTAAGTACTTCTTGGCAAACTATAACCTGGCCATCCTATTTTTACAGCTAACCAGTGGTTTGCATCTTGCAGTGTAGCGTCTGTATTTCTGTTCATGAAGTCTTCTGCGGACAGTGGTCATTGACAAATCCACACCTGACACCTAAAGAGTGTGTCTGATCTGTCGGACAGGTGTTTGGGGATTTTTCTTTATTATGGAGACATTTTCTGTCATCAGTTGTGGAAGTCCTCTTCCTTGGCCTGCCAATCCCTTTGCGATGAGTAAGCTCGCCAGTGATCTCTTTCTTCGTAATGATGTTCTTAACAGTTGATTTTGGTAAGCCTAAGGTTTGGATGATGTATCTAACAGTTTTATTCTTGTTTCTCAGTCTCATAATGGCTTCTTTGCCTTTCATTGACACGACTTTGGACGTCATGTTGCTAAACAGCAATAAAAGTTTCCAAAGGTGATGGAAAAACTGGAGGAAAGACTATGTGCTGAGAGCTCACTTATACCTGCATGAAGGGCAATTAAACACACCTGAGCAATTACAAACACCGGTGAAGCTATATGTCCCAAACATTATGGTGCCTTGAAATGAGGGGACTATGTATAAACACAGCTGTAATTTCTACATGGTGAAACCAAAATGTATAAAAATTCCCTTTAATAAAATCTGTCAATGTGCACTTTAACTACATGTGATTTTTTTGCTATTACAAATATCAAATTGTGGAGTAAATAAATGATGGGTTTTTGTCCCAAACATTATGGAGGGCATAATTCAACATATTTCCTGCAGGGTCCCTAACCTCTGCTATATATGCAAATTATAGACTACATTTTACATGATCTCCATACCATTTTCTCATGGTTGTTTTATTGTCATATGTCGTGAAACAGAACAATGTCATTCTTATTTGCTGTAGCACATCAGATATGTAAACACAGTGAACATAGTACTCTGTAACCCTTTCTGCTTGCTCAAAAATGATGAAAATTGTCAGAAATTGAAAATATCCTATTTCATTTCATGAGATGAAACCAAAATACAGAATGACTAAACTTGTTCATTTTTCTGGTTTATTTGGAAGGGAAACTCATGATGTGTAGTTTTTGGCAGAAAAAGGATTTTTCTTTGTTGCGGTTATCTCACATTTCTTCTACTGGGTGAAGATTCTTAAAACAAAGCAAAAGAAAAACACTTAGTACATTTAACTACATAATTCAGCTTACTCTTATTTCACTCTTTTTGTATTGTTTTAAAATTTACCCGGATTAAAATCACTGTTCTTAAGCAGTGAATGTAATAATCAAGATTTATAGATCATGTCATTCTGTTAATTATTTGGAGGTAGATACCCAGCCAAATATATTATGACCTTTGAGTAATAATCTTGCAGAATAAATTGGTTGGGTTACAAATTTTCCGGTTCTTTACTGGTGCATCCTGCGGGATCACTAAGTCTCTTTATGCTTCATAAATATTTATTTAGTTAATGTTATATCCCTCAAGATCTATATTTGTATACAGAAGGGTACAAATCTGAAGGAAAACTTTTTTTTTATTTCAATGCAATACTAACTTACAAACATTGATAAAAGGCTGTTATTGCAGTGTTTCATTTAGTACAGCTGTTGAAAAGGCATTGTTACGATTTGTTTTTATGAGTAACAATAAAAGTTTGAAAATTATTATCCAACAGATTGTATTATTTATTTTATTAACTATTTTGTGTACATTGCAAAGTTACAATTCATGCCCACACGAATGGGCCCTTCGACCCACAATGTCAGTGCTGAACATGTTACCTTGCTGAACTGATGTCATCTGCTGCAATGATCCATATCCCTCTATTCCCTGCACTTCCATGTGCCTATCTAAAAGCCTCTTAGACACCACTATCGAATCTGCCTAACAAATTCAGCCTCGTCTAATTCCCTTGCGTGAATTTAGTCCCAATCAATATTGAGGAAGTTAAGGTCACCCACCACAAATTACCGGGAACAGACAATCAACTGATGTCTACTAAACCCACTCACTTGGACAGTTATCTGGACTAGACCTTATCCTACCCTGCCTCTTTCAAAGACGCCACCCCCAACTCTCAATTTCTCCATCTCTGCAGCATTTGCTCCCAAGATGAGGCTTTCTTTAGTAAATGTGTTTTTCCCCCAACTGTCATGGATGGATCCCTCACACACACCTCCTTTATGCACCATAGTTCTGCTCTCTCGCTCACTCCCCTCCCCCCTGAGAACGAACAAGGACAGAGTTCCTCTGGTCCACACCTTTCACCCACCAGTTTGGGCCATCCAACATATAATTCTCCAACATTTCAGCGGGATCCCACCACCAGTCATATCTTCCCATTCCCAACCCTTTTTTCTTTCCACAGAGACCACTCCCTCCGTAACTCACTGGTTCACACATCCCAAACCACCCACTCCCAGGTACTTTACCAGCAACCGCAGGAGATGTAACACCTGTCCCTATACCTCCTCCCTCACATCCATCCAGGAATGCAGCACCCCTTCCAGGTAAGACAGAGGTTAAATGCACTTCCCCTAAATTTATCTACTGCATTTGGTTCTCCTGACGTGGCCTCCTGTACAGCGGCAAGACCAAGCATAGACTAACCAACTGGCCATGTGCTCGTTTAGCCAAGGCCTGGGGGATCTCTGAAATAGTGGGGAACATGAGATGTTGTTTGGAGAGTGGAGGAAGAACAGCAATGAAAGCAGGAAGAGAGAAGATAGGAAATGGTTGTAAAGCAGGCTGTGAAGTATATGAGGTGGGACAGTTGTAAAAGATGTTGGAAAGGTACTGGAGAGGAGGATGTGACAAGAATGGAGAAAAGTAAAAAAGAATGCAAACTAGACAAAGGGGATATAGGTATGGATCAGATAGGTAGAGACTGAGGGATAGATAGTTTGGAGAAAGGGAGGTTAGAGAGTAAAAGTAGAGCGATAGAAGGGGTGAGAGGGAGGTGTTCAGAAGATGGAAAGGACAATTTTACATTTTATAGCAGAGTTCTATCTCTTGATTATACTTTTAGGTCTCAAATTGGTAGGTTTCAATGGTGCAGAGAGAAGTAATGTGTACTTTCAGTGTGAGTGGGCTTTAGGTCCTCATTGACTCATTCGCTAAGAAATACAGGAGGATGGATCTTTACATCTGTCAAGCAAAGGTCACCACACTTTCACAGTGAGGGTCCACAATTAGTCTCTGCAAAACACAAACAGTCTTCATTATTTTGGCAGGCATCTTTCAAGAAAGGCAGACATTGATATTGAGGTTCATCATTGTCCTCGGTGCACCAAATTGATGATGAAACCCTGAAACCAGACACAAACCTGAGCTTGTGCTCTAGAGGGCAGCAGTGATCCCTTTTCCCCAGTATGTTTTTAACATGTAGAACCTCGGTTCAATACAAAAAGCTTGATTAACTCAGCCGGTCAGGCAGCATCTCTGGAGAAAATGAATAGGTGACGCTTCGGGTCGAGACTTCTTCAGTCTGAAGAAGGGCCTTGACCTGAAACGTTACCTATTCATACTGCCTGACCTGCTGAGATACTCCAGCTTATTGTGTCTAACTTTGGTGTGAACCAGCATCTGCAGTTCCTTCCTACACATTTGTATTACCTCAGCAGGCACCTTTGAGCACTGGAGAGGTACAACCAATATTGATTCTATAAAAACCTGGCAGTCCACCGGCAGGAAAAACAAATCAATGACAATTCTCCCAGGTTGCTCCCAGGTCAACTTCCATAATACTAGGCCTAATAAGACTCATAGTTCTGTAAAGCAGGTCACACCATAGGCAAAGCCCAACATTACTCTAGTAACAGATACAAATTCAGAAGACCACTTGAGGTACCATTGAGAAGCTTGTCCATTAAGATCACAGAAAAGCCATTTAAAGCAACAGAAGGTGTGTAACACTTTCCCAGATACCACCCCCCTACACCCCATCAACCATTTCTTCCTGCTATATGTTGCAAGGTCATATTTCAGTTTAATCGTTCATTTCAGAACCTATCAAATCTGGGAGGAAGTAAATCCATCCATGACCACAAGCAACTGACTGCTAAGATTTGGCACATTATGGCATATAATAAGTGCACCCATAATAGTACTGATAGTGACGAACTGTACACTGCAAGAGCCAGGAGGCAAATAGGCCCTTTCACCCTGGCCACAAATACTTGGAATCACTTCCCTCTGGAAAGTAGACATAAAAACAGCTTTTTTCCCCACGAGCAGTAACTCTACTCAACAGCCATATGTCTGTAGCCTCCTTTTGCTCTGGTATTTTATTTCATGCTTCACATGTTTAAATTATAATGTTTTATTTTTAATTGTCTACTGTATAGGGGGGTTGCATGTAAGGTCACTGGGTCATAGGGCTTGACGCATGGAGCCGCTCAATCCATCTGGAGGACATCCGTAACTTCCGGTATATGTTATTAATGCAAGAAACGCTTACTTTCCTACCTGTTAAAAACCGCCAAATGTTGAATTTTTGCACTGTAAAAAATTGTGGAAGTCGGGGTAAGCGTGAGACACATGTACCCAACTTCAGAATTCCAAAAGTGAAGCGAAATGAAGGTAAAGAGAAGCAAGAGCTGAAGGGCCAACAACAGCTAAAGTGCTTGGCGAACATTGGCCATGCAGATATCGGAATTGAAAATATTGGGAATTATCGCGTTTGCTCATTGCATTTCATCAACAGTAAGGCATTATTTGTGTTTTTTCTTGATTCCTTTGGTATCTAAAAAGTCTCAGAAGTGATAAATGTGGCTGTAAATTTTGCTTCAGAGGCGTTTTCTTTTTGTATGCAAAAACCCACTTGAGAACCATAGGCGATTTTAAAATTTTACAGCCAGATTTATCACTTCTGAAACTTTTTAGATGCCAAAGGAATCAAGAAAAAACACAAATAATGTCTTAGTTGATGAAATGCAGTGAGCAAACGGCCAATGTTCGCCAAGCACTCTGGCTGTTGTTGTCCCTTCAGCTCTCGCTTCTATCTGCCGTCATTTCTCCTCCCTTTTGGAATTCTGAAGTAGGCTAAATGTCTCTCACGCTTATCCCGATTTCCATAATTATTCACAGCGCAAAATTTGACAATTTCGGCGGGTTTTAACGGGCCCGCTGCGCTGGAAACAATGGTCAGTGCTTACCTGCAGTTCATCGCGTGTACACAAAAAGCTGGAGAAACTCAGCGGGTGCAGCAGCATCTAAGGAGCGAAGGAGATAGGCGACGTTTCGGGCCGAGACCCTTCCTCAGACTGATGGGAGGTCAGTTCATTGCGTGTACTCCAGTTGGAGTAGCGTAGCAACAGTACGGGTCATGAGTCGTGACCCGACTGCCGTGAAACCTCCCTATATCGTGTTGTTACTTGTGAGCAAAGCACCAAGGCAAATTTCTTGTTGCTTTGCATACTTGGCTAATAAAATTTATTAAATTCAATTTAATCTATCTTTATTCTAACTAGTGAAGGAGGAGGGTGGAGGTGAGGGAGATAGAGGAGGGAATGTAATGTCAAGGTGAGAGGGTGGAGGTGACTGATAGGGTGAGTTGAGGGGGAGGGAGGAGTAAAGCCACGTGACCTACAATGGTGCGGTGGTGAGCAGGAAGGCGGAACTACATTTCCAACAATACATTGCGGAGGACTGGACCACGTGCTCACGTTTGAACAGTAACGATCACAGACGCCGCGCGCTGTTTCCGGCGGCGGGGTGACGTCACATCCAGGCGGAAGCGGGTCCCCCGGCTCCGGTAGCGATGGGGGCGAGGGACGGGGAGGCTGGCAGCTGAGAGCTGATCCTCGCCGGGCTGCTCGTTTCTCTGCTGCTCTAATATGTTGCTGCGGTTGCCGCGGGCCTGAGTTGTGGCAGCATGTTTGGGTTCAAGGCGAGCTCCTTCACCACCTTAATTGTGGGGGTGTTCGTTGCCTACGTGTTGCACACATGTTGGGTGATGTACGGCATCGTTTACACCAAGCCCTGTGTGAGCCCCAAGACCCACAACTGCATCAAACCGTATCTAGCCGGGAACCCGAGAATCCAGGTCAGTGTCTTCGCTGCTTCCCCCATGCAACATCATTGATTCTCTTACAATATTGATAAGTTCATGTCATGGGAGCAGAATTATGTCTGCTCTGCCCATCATGTCTGCTCTGCCATTCTATCTTTCCCTCTCAACCCCATTTTCCTGCCTTCTCCCCCTATCCTTTGACTAATCAATAACCTGTCAATCTGTGCTTTAAAAATACCCAAAGACTCGGCCTCCACAGTGGCAATTCGCCACCATATGGCTGAAGCAATTCCTCCTCATCCCCTTTCTAAAGGTACGTCCTTTTATTCTGAGGCTGAGCCCTCTGGTCCTGGACTCCCACGAGTGGAACTGTCCTCTCCATATCCACTCTATCCACGCCTTTCAATTCGTGGTAAGTTTCAATGCGATCCTTATTCTTCTAAACTCCAGCCAGTGTAAGCCAGAGCCACCAAGTGTTGATTATATGCTCTCCCATTCATCTCTGGAACAATTCTTGTAAACCTCCTCTGGACCTGCTCCAACGCCAGCACCCCTTTCCTCGGATATGGGCCCAAAACTGTTCACAATTCTCAAAATCCAAGTGCCTTATAAAATCTCAGCATTATATTCTAGTCCTCTTGAAATGAATGCCAATATTGTATTTTTTCGTTCCTTACCACTGATTCAACCCACAAGTTAACCTTTTGGGGATCCTGCACCAGTATTCCCAAGTCCCCTTGTACCGCAGATTTTTGAATCCTCTCCCCATTTAGAAAAATATTCTACACCTTTATTCTACTACCAAAGTGCATGACCGCACACTTTAATATGTTGTATTCTCTTGCTGCTTCTTTTCCCATTCTCCCAACCTGTCCAAGACCTGCAGACTCCCTGCTTCCTCAACACTACCTGCCCCTCCACCTTTATTCGTATCATCCGTAAACTTCGCCACAAAGCCATGAACTCCCTCGCTATCACTTGTTGCTATAGTTACTGGTCTGCAATATTGTGAGAAGGAAACATAGCCTGGAGCATATTTTCAATTTAATGAAATACTTCCCCAAGCTCCTATTTGTTCTTTTAAATGTTCTGGCTATTTTCATGTTGCTAGTGTTTTCAAATGTTGAGGAAACTTTGGATCTGTGAGAAGAATGAGATCGAACGGTTGAGATCCTGGTTAAATGCAATTTGAAGCTACAAAATGCCTTTTAGTGAAAAGGAATACTAGACCATTTACTAAGGAAGATTCTACAGTTATGAGTTTAAGAAGTATTTCAAATTTGTGAGAACAGCTGCAGCTTTATGGTGGGAAGCAATAAATCAGTTTTACCAAAACAAGAGGCTTCAAACAAACCAGTGCAAATTACTCCTTCCAAACCAGTAACATTTCTTTCAAAAAATAAGCATCTGTTTCAAAGCAAGAATGTTAGAAATCATCCTTCCCAAACACCCAGGACTGCAAAATGCAAAGATCACAATCACGAAACATGTTCTATTTTGCATGTGCTGTGAGAACATGATACTAGTAGAAGGTAGACACAAAATGCTGGAGTAACTCAGCGAGACAGGCAGCATCTCTGGAGAGAAGCCTTCGCTCCAGAGATGCTGCTTGTCCCACTGAGTTGCTGACTTCCTCCAGCATTTTTGTCTACCTTCAATGATCATCTGCTCACTTAATTCAATCTTGAAATAATGACTAAGCAGCGACCTTGTTTTGCTTAATTTCTGACAAGGCAAATTCCTCATCCTTGTATTTTGGTTCCTGGTTCTAATCTCTGATCATTTCCTTGTTGGCAGCACAGTGGTGCTGCTAATAGTGCTGCTGCCTCACAGAGCCAGAGAACTAGGCTTGATCCTGACTCCGGATACTCTATGTGTGGAGTTTACATATTTTCCCTGTGACCACGTGGGTTTCCTCCGGTTTCCCTTCTCATCCCAAAGACCTGCGGGTTTAGAGGTTAATTGGACTCTGTCCAAAATTGCCCTGAATGTGTAGAGGGTGGATGAGAAAGTGGGTAACGGCACTACTATGAATGGTTGATTGATGGTCTGTGTGGACTCAGCGGGCCAAAGGGCCTGTTTCCATACTGATCAGAATCTTGTATTTTTCAATGGGACAATCTCTTCAAATAAATTCCAGTTTAGTGTAAGTTTTTCTGACAACGTCATTTCATAGGATAAAACCCACCCAGTGGATCAGTCTACTAACAGAGATCAATACTCTCAAGAGTAACCTCATTGCAGCCCTGTGCATTTGTGGAAAGACTTAAGTACCTTTGTACTCCAACATTTTTACAATGGATGCCATTCACCTGCTGAATTCTTTGCCATGCACTCAGATCAACATCATTTTGTGAGTCGTGTTTTTTCTCCCAGTCAATTTTTTTAAATGAAGGCCAAGAAATTGTTCTGTTATTTTTCTTTCTTTAGTGTGAATCTTACTTCCCCCATGTTTTACTCCTTGCCCTCTCTCATAATCTGTCCCAGTTCTTTTCTTGTAAGCATTCACTTTTCCATCTGGCATTCTTACTGTCAGCAAACTGCAATACTGTTTTGTTTTTCATCAAAGGCATTAGTCTCTATTACAGACACAAGTAATCGCAGAAGCTGGAATCTTGAGTAAGACACAAAATAGTGGAGTAACTCAGCATGTGTGAAGAGAGTGGATAGGTGATGTGTTGTGTCTCTTCAGACTGATTGTAGAGAGGAGAAAGCAGGAAAAGTGGTGTGCAGGACAACGTCCATCAGGTAATAGGTGGATACATGAGAGAGGGGTTTAAATCTCCTCAAAATGAGCCTATTTTGAAGAATGTCGTTTCCTCTCTCTGGGATTTCTGTAAGAAATAAGACCTTCTCACTGCTCCCCATCTGATTCCTGCCAATAAATAAACTCAGCTGACCTGTATACATTTACTTGTTTTTGACCCACGCCAACCTCTTTTCCAGTTTTCTCCCCCCCCCCCCCGCCACTCCTACAATCAGGCCAAAGAAGGCTCCTGGCCCGAATGTGGCCTCCAGGAATGTGGCCGGACTCACTGAGTTGCTTCAGCACCTTGTGTTTTACTAAATATTAATGCTAGATCTTGCTGAGGCCGCAGAGTTGATCCATATCATGTTACCACCAGATCATGTTACCGAGTAATAACATATAGCATAAAAAAAAGTCAAAACTATCTCTCATTTTTTTCTTTTAGTTGGTCCTTTTTTATGTTGCCTCCATCCTTGTGGTCCCTTAGTTTTCGTAACAATATTTTCAATGTAACCCTAACTAATTCCTTTTGAAAATTCAAATAGAGAGTACCCATTCACTTTACCTCCCCAGGCTGAAAGATCTTTAAAGCTTGCCAGGGAACAAGATGTGTTTGTAAACAATTTATATGTCATCATTGTGATTTGTGATACTAGTTTTTGTTCCAAGTTGTTTTATTAACATTTTAATTTCCCTTGATGCTTTGATGTCTGTGACCAGTGGAATTCCGCAGGGATAGACACACAAAGCTGGAGTAACTCAGCGGGTCAGGCAGCACCTCTGGAGAAAAGGAATAGGTGACATTTCAGGTCGAGACCCATCTTCGGACTGCTTCCTTTTCTCCATAGATGCTGCCTGACCCGCTGAGTTACTCCAGCTTTTTGTGTCTATTTTCGGTGGAAACCAGCATCAGCAGTTCCTTCCTACACAAGGTCCACAGGGACCAACACTGTGACCTCTGCTGTTGGTGATATATAGAAATGGCTTGGACGTAATCGTAGATGGATTGCTTAGTCAGTTTGTAGCGTATGAAGGCTGTCAAAGTACACAGCAGTCAAAACACGCAGCAGGGTATAAATCAGCTACAAAAATGGGGATAGAAAAAGCAGATGAAGTATAATCCAAGCAATTGTGGAGTGTTGTACTTTGGGAGGCCAAATACGATACGATAGCACTTTATGTAAGGGGAAAATATAATGGCATGATCTTTAACAGCATTGATATACAGCAGGATCTTGGGATCCAATTGCAAGCAGGTGGAATATCGTTGATTGGGTTTCTTGGTCAGCGTGAGCTAGTTGGGCTGAAAGGGCATATTTCCATGCTATATGACTCGATAATGATATGCAGCAAATGGAGGGATGTGGATTATGTGCAGATAAATAACAGTTGGTCTTGCATCATGTTTGCCACCGACACAGACAGGGCCTGTTCTTGTGTTGTACACTTTTATGTTTGAAGTTCATGTCCCTGGATTGAGAGGCCAGGGTGTCCAGAGTTTAATCCCCATCACTGCTACTTACACCAAATCCCAATTGATGTACAGTGTGAATGCGAATAACTAATTCCACCACCAAATGTTAAAGTTCTGATTTTTAACATCTGCAGTTGTACTGTGGATTTAAACATTTCAGTTTTCTGCCACTCAGTGCTATGTTTTCACTCTAAAATGGCATGTAAACTGTTACATTTCATCTGAAATGGATAACATTGAAATTCCTTTCAAGGGTTTTTTTTCAAAAACATTTGTCCTGCATTGCAGCCTTAAATGTGCAATGGTAGGCCAAATCACTGGGTGGAGGTTGAATCACTGGATGAATTTAAGAGAGAGTTAGATAGAGCTCTAGGGGCTAGTGGAGTCAAGGGATATGGGGAGAAGGCAGGCAAGGGTTATTGATTGGGGACGATCAGCCATGATCACAATGAATGGCGGTGCTGGCTCGAACAGCCGAATGGCCTCCTCCTGCACCTATTTTCTTTGTTTATATGGTATATTTTTGTAAATTGTGCTAATGATCTTGAAACTGTATTTCAGCTGAGCATTTATACTTCAACAAAAAGCAGTGTTACCGATGGGGCCAATCTAAACCTTATGCTTACTATCGAACGCTTTGACGTCAACTTTAAATTTGAGAGGTAACCTTTTCGAGTTCTATCATTCATTTTTGGATATTTAGTATATGTTAGAAACCTGTAAATCACATCTTACCAGCCGAGAGTACTTCACACTTGGCTTTGGTTAACAAAGTAGAAAGCAAATATTGCTCCATCTCACTTGGTCTTTCCTGTAAGTTATTGCAAATCAGAAAATAAATGTCAGTTCCTTTGGTAATTATTTCACAGAATTATGTTTATATCTTTACATAAACAGACTATGTTTACATATTCTGTTGTGCTGCTGGAAGTAAGAATTTCATTGTTCTATCTGGGACCTATGACAATAAAACACTTTTGTAATATATTTGTATGGTTAAATGGAACAGTTTAAAAAAAACTATATATGAAATCAGTATGAATATGGTGGAGCTGCAGAACAGGTTCTGACCCAAATCTTTGTCCATTTTCCTCCTCAAATGCTGCATGACATACTGAGTTCCTCCAGGACTTTTTTGATTCTTCAGAAGCTGCAGTCTCTTGTGTCTCCAGGAGTAGGCGGATGTTTAGTTCTGGTGAGGACAAGTGAATCAGTGGGGGGAAAAGTGAATCAGGAGAAAAAATTATCTTTGCATACGTGTTTCTTTAAACTTGCAAATGTAATTTGAATAATACTGAACTCTCCCATTATTTATTACCCCATTCTTAATTGTCATCTTTTTGTTATTTCTAGTCTGTTTAAAAAGCATGTTTTGGAGGTTTCAAGTCTTTTTATGTGGGGAAGGTGGGGCGGGTAAGGGGGAAACCGTTTCTCAGTCACTTCCTGGCGAGGATGCGACTATTCTCCGAGTCGCATCTTCGCCGCCCCCTCCCCCCCCCCCCCGCGGCCTATCATCTGCGCAGCCTTTCCTGCCAGAACCGGCCAGAGATTTAGCAGCACTGATTTGTCACCGCGGAGCGGGCGATGCCTTAACGGGGATTGCCGTTTGAACCTCCAGAGTGTTGGGCCTGCTGCTTTATCAACGCTGACTTCAACATCACGGAGTCCTGGGATCCCTTTGCCGAGGGCCGCCAGTGTTGAATCTCCGCCCAGCTTGGCCTGTGGACTTCGGGAGCCGCGGTCTCCGGTAAGAAGCGGCCGATTTGGACCTCCAAGCTGCTGAGAATGTTCTTCCGTTCCGACGTCGGAGTTCCGATCATCCCGGCAAGAGGGCCCAAATATCGGGCCACTGTAGCAGCGACTGTGGAGGGCTCGGGAGGCCCCGACCACGGGTGAACAACAAAGAGGAGGATGACTGAACTCTGTTGCCTTCCCTCACAGTGGGAAACGTTGATTCTGCTGTGTGAGGATGTTTATGTTAAATTCTATCGTGTGCTGTGTTCCTTTTTATTGGTATGGCTGTATGGTAACTCAAATTTCACTGTACCAATTGGTGTATGTGACAATAAATGTAAACTTGAACTTGATTTACAAAACTTAATTTAATTTTTGGTCACTTAATTTTAACAATTTTTGAATACTTCTGCTTAAGCTACAGGTATTTCAAAGTATTTTGTGGATACAAGTGGTTAGTAACACAACATGACATGATATGTTCATGGTTAAAACAGTAATTTTTAACACTTGCTGTTTCAGCTTTTATTCGCATGATTTATCTTTGCTCCAACCTTTATTTGCTTTTCTTTGAGAAATTAGCTCTCGTACAAAATTGTGCCATATGATGGGCTGCAAAGCTGACTTGATGGCTTTGTTGTTGCTGGGTGATAGGCTGTGTCAGAAGTTAGAAAATCTAAGGAACAAAATCCATGTAACCAGTGGCAAGTGTATCTATGCTGATAAAAGGAAAATAACCAGACCAACGACTCAAGTTCCAGTGTAAATCTGGTCAAAGTCACTAATTCGCATTCTGAGTTCCTACCGCAGCTTTTGAACCTTGCATTTTTGAGTATTCAATTCAACTTAACTGCAAAACCACTTTTGTATTATTCTAATCCTTTGTGACCATCTAAATTGGCTTAAGGTAATTCTCTGAATTGAGTTTTTAGCACAGGTTTAGTAGATTTGAAAGAGAAGACCTTGAAATCGATTTCCTATAATCTCAAGAATCTGTGGCGCTTGATGCCTTTGTGCTTATGAAGACATGTCTTCAAGCTCTAGACTAACTGGGAATTAGCTAAAAATCTTCCGCTCTTTGAGAAGTAGTGTTAATATTGAGACAGGTTCAGGAAAACATTTTGAGCATCTTGTACACTGCTTTAAAATTTGTTTTCACACAGATATCAATGTCTGCTAGTGTAAGATGATCCGATAAATGTAATCGCCTTTTCAATTTTAGCAACAACTGTTGATATCATTATAGTTAATTAAGTGGAATGAATTGTCATTCAGATTGAATTATATTTTAGCAATATCCTGGGTTTATTTTGAATTCTACATTTGAAATGGATCGCTGCAATTGTTTATTCATGTTCTTACAACATGGGTAATGTGCATTAAAATATGCAGACCACACGCATGCTGTGCAAACATATGCAGATATGAACTGTTATTTCTTAAATTACTCATTCTAACAGGTTGATATTTATATTTTTAAAGGGATGTCAATGTTTCATTACCAAAGAAAACCCGTAGTAATGGGACACTGTATACTCATATGTTTCTCCACCATGTTGGCATGCTACCTTGGCATGACAGCAAACACGTGTATGCCATTGGACACCTTACAACATACATGATTCCTAAGCCTGAGGAAATTAACTTAATTACAGGAGAGACCAACAGCCAAGTAAGTGTTGTTTTAAGTAAGTTAGAAAGGAATTATTATAGTTTTATAAAGTTAAATTCAAATTTGGCAGCTATTGATTGGTTCTGAAACTGGTTACAACATAGAAACATAGAAAATAGGTGCAGGAGTAGGCCATTCGTCCCTTTGAGCCTGCACCACCATTCAATATGATCATGGCTGATCATCCAACTCAGTATCCCGTACCTGTCTTCTCTCCATACCCCCTGATCCCCTTAGCCACAAGGGCCACATTGAACTCCCTCTTAAATATAGCCAATGAACTGGCCTCAATTACCTTCTGTGGCAGAGAATTCCAGAGATTCACCACTCTCTATGAACAATGTTTTTCTCATCTCGGTCCTAAAAGACTTCCCCCTTATCCTTAAACTGTGACCCCTTGTTCTGGACTTCCACAACATCGGGAACAATCTTCCTGTATCTAGCCTGTCCAACCTCTTAAGAATTTTGTACGTTTCTATGAGATTCCCCCTCAATCTTCTAAATTATAGCGAGTACAAGCCGAGTCTATCCAGTCTTTCTTCATATGAAAGTCCGGACATCCCAGGAATCAGTCTGGTGAACCCTCTCTGTACTCCCTCTATGGCAAGAATGTATTTCCTCAGATTAGGAGACCAAAACTGTACACAATACTCCAGGTGTAGTCTCACCAAGACCCTGTACAACTGCAGTAGAACCTCCCTGCTCCTATACTCAAATCCTTTTGTTATGAATGCTAACAAATCATTCACTTTCTTCACAGCCTGCTGCACCTGCATGCCTACTTTCAATGACTGGTGTACCATGACACCCAGGTCTCGTTGTATCTCTCCTTTTCCTAATTGGCCACCATTCAGATAATAGTCTACTTTCCTGTTTTTGCCACCAAAGTGGATAACCTCACATTTATCCACATTATACTGCATCTGCCATGCATTTGCCCACTCACCCAACCTATCCAAGTCACCTTGCAGTCTCCTAGCATCCTCCACACAGCTAACACTGCCCCCCAGCTTCGTGTCATCCGCAAGCTTGGAGATGTTGCATTCAATTCCTTTGTCCAAATCATTAATATATATTGTAAATAGCTGGGGTCCCAGCACCGAGCCTTGCGGTATCCCACTAGTCACTGCCTGCCATCCTGAAAAGGACCCGTTTACTCCTACTCTTTGCTTCCTATCTGCCAGCCAGTTCTCTGTCCACATCAATACTGAACCCCCAATACCGTGTACTTTAAGTTTGCATACTAATCTCTTACGTGGGATCTTGTCGAAAGCCTTCTGAAAGTCCAGATATAACACATCCACTGGCTCTCCCTTATCCACTGTACTAATTACATGCTCGAAAGATTCTATGATTTGTCAGACATGATTTACCTTTCATAAATCCATGCTGACTTTGTCCAATGATTTCACCACTTTCCAAATGTGCTGCTATCCCATCTTTAATAACTGACTCTAGCAGTTTCCCCACTAACGATGTTAGACTAACTGGTCTGTAATTCCCCGTTTTCTCTCTCCCTCCCTTTTTAAAAAGTGGGGTTACATTAGCTACCCTCCAATCCTCAGGAACTACTCCAGAATCTAAAGAGTTTTGAAAAATTATCACTAATGCATCCACTATTTCTGGGGCTACTTCCTTAAGTACTCTGGGATGCAGCCGATACCTAACAACAACAACAACAGGCAATATACCTTATGAATTTAGAACTGTTTGTTGAGAAAATTGAAGGAAAGGTGGTTATTTTTTGAGGTTGATGGGTCGAGCAACTGAATTGATTAAAACTGTGTAACACCATTCATCACAGTAGTTGTAATCACTTATTCCCAATTGGAGATGCTAGCCTCCCTGTCATTGGCAAACAAGTGCTGTTCCTAACCTTTTTATAGTGACCTGAATAATTTTTCAACATACTTAAGCACATTTGGTCATTTGAACCAAAACTGGCTCAGATGCACAATATATGATTAAATTAAGTCAGTGGAATTAATTTTTTTTAAGTGAGATTCTTCACATAGATTGTACTGCATCATATTTTCAGTAGCATGATTCCAAGGACATGTTCTCTCCCACATACTTTTTTATTTAACTGCTAATGTTATTTATTTCTGATTTTTGTGAAGGTTTTAAAATCCTGTTATAGTAAAAGTAATGTATGTGCATAGGTAAGGTTTAGAGGGATATGGGCCAAATGCAAGCAAATGGGATTAGATTAGACAGGGCATCTTGGTTGGCATGGATGTGTTGTGTCGAAGTCCTGTTTCCGTGCACAATGACTGACTATCCTTGCCATTACATTTCTCCATTAATCTACAGCAATATCAAGCTTTAGAGTTTTCCTTTTTTCTCCCCCAACCCACCCTCCAAGGAAACTTCTCATTTCCAATTTTTGCCTGCGTTTCATGTCCTAAATTTAAAGGCAGCATCTTCACCTATCTTGAGCTCACAGTCTGAAACTTGGTTTATCAAACCCCATGTTACATTTCCAAAAGCCTCTCTTTTAGAAATGCTTTGCTGTATTTGTCATGCTTGTTGACTTTGCAATGTTAAAAATTCTACATAAGCCTTAAGCAATCGTTTGTTTAAATGCTGGCAGTACTCAGCAGATCAAGAAACGTCTATGGAGAGTTCTGTTTCATTTTCCACTGATGCTGCTTGATGTCGACATTTTAGTTCCATCAATTTTATTTTGTGTTTTAAATATTTCGTAATGGTTGATTGGGTGACTTTTGAGCGAGGAGTAATTCACTTCAGGCCGGAACTTAATTTTGGCAAGAGTGAAATGTCATTATTTTTGATGGGTTTATATAATTGTATTAAAAATTGCAGGTTTGGCTTAAGAGCTGTCGGGATGTTCCGATCATCAATTTCAGAGAACTAGTAATACTAGCTACATCTTGGCAATCATAGATCAATAACGGGAGAAATGAAAAACTGTGTATCTTTGCACAGATTATTAAATATCCAATGGACTGAAAGTATAATTGTTTTATAGTAGTTCATCTTCATAAGCATTTGGGACTGCCATCAGGTGCATTAACCAGTATGTTGATATTTGTGTTAAATACTGTGCATTAATCTAATTTTAGTGTTTCTGTTAAGTAATGTTAAGGCTTTCAATTTATTATAGTTCTTAGCTTTAGTTTTAGAACAACAGCTTGGAACATGGTCCTTCGGTCCACCAAGACCGCACTGACCACTAGTTCTATCTTATATACTAGGGGCAATTTACAGAAGCCAATTCACCTACAAACCTGCAAGTCTTTGGAATGTGGGAGGAAACCAGAGCACCCAGCGAAAACCCACACGGTCACAGGGAGAACTTATGAACTCTGTACAGACAGCACCCAAAGTCAGGATTGAACCTGGGTCTCTGGCGCTGTAAGGCAGCAATGCTACTGTAGCCTATAGTCTGATTATTATTGTGGGATTCAATGACCAAGACTAACAATGTTTTTGTTTTTTTCATTAAACCAGGAAGCAGTGACTAGTGCTGAAACTAAAGGTCCTGACCAGCCTGTAGCACACTGGAGATCTCGACTCACCATCAATATCATGGCAGACAACTTCACTTTTGATGGCTCAGCACTTCCTGCTGATGTGCACAGATATTTAAAGTTGTAAGTTTAAATTGGAAAAGCTAAACTTTGCAATAATTGCTGAGTATTGCTAATTTTATACTTATCCATTTGGTGTCAAGTAAAATTTAAGTGTTGGAGTAACTCAGCAGTTCAGGCAGCATCCCTGCACAAGATGTCATGTCAAAACCCTTCCTCAGACAGATTTTAGCCAACTCTTTAAGTATGGCATAGCTCCCGGTATCCTTTGTTTGATAATGCTCCTGTGAAGCAACTTGGAGCCAGATTGTTGTGTAAAAGAGTTTGTCTAATTGGAAGTAGGCAGTATCAAGTAATGCCTGGCAGCACTGACCTTCAGATAAACAACAACTTCATGGATAATGTAACCATCCGGCTGTTCTTGTTTATGGAGATTGGTACGTGCTCCCATTTGATACAGGTTTTGTACCAATGCTGTTCTAAGTTGTTCTTCCGCACAATTTTCAATATGCAATGTTGTATCATCATAGTCATAAAGCTATGCAGGATGGAAACCGGCTTTATTGCAATTTTGTTCTATGCCGACCAAGTTGACATACTGAGCTAGACCCATTTGCCTGCAATTGTTGTATAATCAAAGCCCTTCTATCCATGTCTGTACGTTGGAAAGGGTGCGGAAGGGTTACATCAAGATCTTAATGGAGTTTAATGCATATAAATGTGAGGCATTATATTTTGGGAAGTCGGACCAGGGCAGGGCTTTCACAGTAAATGGCAGGTCTCTGAGGTGTGTTGTAGAGCAGAATTTAGTTATGCAGCATGGACACGTCCCCTCCTGCCCACCGTGTCCCCGGCAGCCAGCAATCACCATACACTTGTTCTCTCCTCTACAATAGGGACAATTTTTACAGAAGCCAATAAATTTGCAAACCTGCTCGTCTTCTGAATGTGGGAGGAAACCGGAGCAATCGGAGAAAACCCATGTGATCACGGGGAGTATGTACAAACTCCATACAGACAGTACTCGGAGTCATGTTCGAACCTGGGCATCTGGTGCTGTGAGGCAGCAACTCTACTGCTGTGCCATTGTGCCGCCCTGGTTTTCTAGTTTTAGAATCCTCTACCGTGGGGAGAGATTGTGAGCATTCACTTTATCCCTGTTCCTCATGATGTTGTACACCTCCATCAGGTAAAACCTCATTCTCCTACGTTCTAAAGTAAACAGTCCTAGTTTATCCAACTTCTCCCTAGAACGCAAACCTGCAAGCTCAGATAACATCCTGAATCTCTTTTCCAACTTAATGACAACGTTCCTAGGTGGGCAACCAGTACTGCACACAATACTACAAGTGTGTTCTTGCCAACAGCTTGTGCAGCTGCATCATGTATTCAATACCATTCTCAACGTAAGCAAGCATGCCAAATGCCACTTTCACCACACAATTCAACTAACTCGCCAATTTTTGGGAACTGTGCACCCAAAATCCCAAATCTCTGTTCTGCAACACACTCCATGGCACAACCATTTATTGCCTTAAGTTCTGTCCTGGGATGAAATACCAAAGTGTAACACCTCACACTTCTCAAAGTTCAATTCCAATATCTCCTGTAGTAATCTTCGATATCCTTCCTCATTGTCCACTATCCCACCAATTTTGGTATAACCTGGTAATTTAGCAATAGTGTCAACTGCATTGGTCATCCAAATTGTAAATGTATATAACAACAGTGGGCCCCAGCACCGACCTCTCTGGCAGTTCACTGGCCAAAGGTCAGCTGAGGAAGGCTGGCAGGTGATAAGTCTTTGTTTTTGGTCTGATGTCTTGAGATATCATGCACAAGGATTCTGATGATTTTAGACCCTACTTAATGATATTTAATAATAAATTACTGTGCCACCATAAGTGGATCTGCCCTGCTGGTCTAATTGTATACAGCCGATGGCAGTGATTAAGAAGTGACGCACTTGGATGATTGTGTTTGGCAATAAGGTCTCAGTTTTGGCATTGTCCTGCATGTGAGTTTGCTGGTTTGACCAAGCTAGGTCAGCCACAAGAGAGATGAAATTGTTAGGTGATGTACAGGTCCACCACCGATTTTCCAGCATCCTTGGTCTCGGATCCTTTCTGGATTATCCGTTTTGCCGGACCTACAGAGGTCACTGCCTCTGCGAGGCAGCTGAGGAGCTGAGATATAGGCCTGCAAAGTCTACCGTGGAAGTCGGCTGTGGGAGGGGATCTGCCATTCCGGCTGGGCTGGTGTTTCAGGGCTCCATTCGCAGGAGGAAAAGTCCACCCGCTGATCGACGCGGTAGACCCGATGAGGTTGAGATCGACTGCCTCACCCGGCCTAGGCGTCACGTTTTCGGGGGAGACTTCTGGGGGGGTGGGGGGGGGGATTTCATGTGTGCTCTTGTAATTTTGTCCAGATTTAGGAAGGTGCTGGACCACCAGTTGCTGGAAAATCAGTGGTAGACCTGTATGATATAGTTGGGATCACGGAGACATGGCTCCAGGGTGACCAAGGCTGGGAGCTGAACATCCAGGGGTATTCAATATTCAGGAGGGATAGAGAGAAAGGAAAAGGAGGTGGGGTAGCGTTGCTGGTTAGAGAGGAGATTAACGCAATGGAAAGGAAGGACATTAGCTTGGAGCATGTGGAATCGGTATGGGTAGAGCTGCGAAACACTAAGGGGCAGAAAACGCTAGTGGGAGTTGTGTACAGGCCACCTAACAGTAGTAGTGAAGTTGGGGATGGTATAAAACAGGAAATTAGAAATGCGTGCGACAAAGGCAAAACAGTTATAATGGGTGACTTCAATCTACATATAGATTGGGTGAATCAAATTGGCAGGGGCGCTGAGGAAGAGGATCTTTTGGAAAGTATGAGGGATAGTTATCTAAATCAACATGTAGAGGAACCAACGAGAGAGCAGGCTATTTTAGACTGGGTATTGAGTAATGAGGAAGGGTTGGTTAGCAGTCTTATTGTGCGTGCCCCCTTGGGCAAGAGTGACCATAATATGGTCGAGTTCTTCATTAGGATGGAGAGTGACATTGTTAATTCAGAAACAATGGTTCTGAACTTAAGGAAAGGTAACTTTGAGGGTATGAGACGTGAATTGGCCAAGATTGACTGGCAATCAATTCTAAAAGGGTTGACGGTGGATACGCAATGGAAGACATTTAAAGACTGCATGGATGAACTACAAAAATTGTTCATCCCAATTTGGCAAAAGAATAGATCAGGGAAGGTAGTGCATCCGTGGATAACAAGGGAAATCAGGGATAGTATCAAAGCAAAGGATGATGCGTACAAAGTAGCCAGAAAAAGCAGCATACCAGAGGACTGGGAGAAATTCAGATACCAGCAGAGAAGGACAAAGGGCTTGATTAGGAAAGGAAAAATAGATTATGAAAGAAAACTGGCAGGGAACATAAAAACTGACTGCATAATAATCTGCCGGAAATAGCAGGGGACCGCAGGTCAAAGGAGTACTTGAGTGAAATCCAGGTTAGTCGGGAAGTGGTGTTGGGTAAATTGAATGGATTAAAGGCCGATAAATCCCCAGGGCCAGATAGGCTGCATCCCAGAGTACTTAAGGAAGTAGCTCCGGAAATAGTGGATGCATTAGTGATAATCTTTCAAAACTCTTCAGATTCTGGAGTAGTTCCTGAGGATTGGCGGGTAGCAAACGTAACCCCTCTTTTTAAGAAGGGGGGGAGAGAGAAAACGGGGAATTACAGACCAGTTAGTCTAACATCGGTAGTGGGGAAACTGCTAGAGTCAGTTATTAAAGATGGGATAGCAGCACATTTGGAAAGTGGTGAAATCATTGGACAAAGTCAGCATGGATTTACGAAAGGTAAATCATGTCTGACGAATCTTGTGGAATTTTTTGAGGATGTAACTAGTAGCGTGGATGGGGGAGAACCAGTGGATGTGGTGTATCTGGACTTCCAGAAGGCTTTCGACAAGGTCCCACATAAGCGATTAGTATATAAACTTAAAGCATATGGCATTGGGGGTTCAGTATTGATGTGGATAGAGAACTGGCTGGCAAACAGGAAGCAAAGAGTAGGAGTTAACGGGTCGTTTTCACAATGGCAGGCAGTGACTAGTGGGGTACCGCAAGGCTCAGTGCTGGGACCCCAGCTATTTACAATATACATAAATGATCTGGATGAGGGAATTGAAGGCAATATCTCCAAGTTTGCGGATGACACTAAGCTGGGGGGCAGTGTTAGCTGTGAGGAGGATGCTAGGAGAATGCAAGGTGACTTGGATAGGCTGGGTGAGTGGGCAAATGTTTGGCAGATGCAGTATAATGTGGATAAATGTGAGGTTATCCACTTTGGTGGCAAAAATAGGAAAACCGACTACTATCTAAATGGTGGCCGATTAGGAAAAGGGGAGATGCAGCGTGACCTGGGTGTCATGGTACACCAGTCATTGAAAGTAGGCATGCAGGTACAACAGGCAGTGAAGAAAGCCAATGGTATGTTAGCTTTCATAGCAAAAGGATTTGAGTATAGGAGCAGGGAGGTTCTACTTCAGTTGTATAGGGTCTTGGTGAGGCCACACCTGGAGTATTGCGTACAGTTCTGGTCTCCAAATCTGAGGAAGGACATTATTGCCATAGAGGGAGTGCAGCGAAGGTTCACCAGACTGATTCCTGGGATGTCAGGACTGTCTTATGAACAAAGACTGCATAGACTCGGTTTATACTCTCTAGAATTTAGGAGATTGAGAGGGGATCTTATAGAAACTTACAAGATTCTTAAGGGGTTGGACAGGCTAGATGCAGGAAGATTGTTCCCGATGTTGGGGACGTCCAGGACAAGGGGTCACAGCTTAAGGATAAGGGGGAAATCCTTTAGGACCGAGATGAGAAAAAAAAAATTCACACAGAGAGTGGTGGGTCTCTGGAATTCTCTGCCACAGAGGGTAGTTGAGGCCAGTTCATTGGATATATTTAAGAGGGAGTTAGATGTGGCCCTTGTGGCTAAGGGGATCAGAGGGTATGGAGAGAAGGCAGGTACGGGATACTGAGTTGGATGATCAGCCATGATCATATTGAATGGCGGTGCAGGCTCGAAGGGCCGAATGGCCTATTCCTGCACCTAATTTGTATGTTTCTATGTATTACATAAAGATGAATTGGGAGAAGAAATGTGCTGAGTAGTACTGTTTTAAAAACAGATCAAATTTATATCATCAATGTGCTGCTTTATAATGCTTCATTTGTGATTGATATTTTAGGATGCAGCACGGAAAGACTGTGCAGTACCTTCCTATACTGTTTGTTGACGAGCTAAGCAATCGAGTGAGAGATTTAAAAGTGAGTCACTTTTTTGCTACCTTAAAGTCCCAAGTTACAGCAATTCATTTTCTGTCTGCTTTACTTCATCTTCATTGACAGGCCGATATAATGTATTTGTGTATTAGTGAAGATAAGTTGGCTGATTTGGTGCCAAACTCTTATATTCCCCATTACTGCTCAAAATATTTCCAAGAATTAAAGAATTTCCAAGAATCTATTTAATTTATGCACATGAATGCCAAACCTCATGGTAAATAAGTTATAACCACCTATATTATTTGGCTGTCGAGAAGCCCAGTGAATTATAACTAATAATTATAATGAGTGAATCGAATTAGGTGATAATTGGATTCATCTCGATTCTGCTATACTTTGTACAGTCCATTTTGTGAAATTGTCCTGAATTGAATGGCTGTACATTTGAATTTAAGTACAAAATTCCAGGCTTGTTGAACTAGGTCCTGTAATAATTACAACAGCTTTGTAACAACCAGTTCAATATATTCTTTCTAAAATCTAATATTTAGAAACTTTGCCTTGCAGATTATAAATGGTACATCAGGGGCATTACCTCTTACTATCTGCTATGATGCTATATCACTGGGAAAGCTGCGGTTTTGGACACACATGCAAGAGGCTGTCTATTCATTGCAACAGTTTGGTAAGCTGTGCGTACTTGAACATTATTAGATTTTCCATTTCTTAATCTAGTCATGTGGGATTTGCAGGTCCCAGAAATTTGAACTCTTCCATTTTGATTGGTTGTGTAAATATATGTAAATTTTAATTAACCTATTTCTCAGAGTTAAATTATATCTAATGTTAAGGTAGATTGTTGCATCTTTACTTATTAGTATTACATTTCCATATTGTACCGCAACATTGTTTTTTTGTTTGCTGTAAGCTCTACAATTTAGGACCTGGGTTGAAATTATCCCAATATTTAAGTCTTTACTGTATAATAATATGATAAATGCTTTGCACTTGACAATATATTTTTCTGTGTTTGAGGTGATTTTGCAGTATATACTATTTCAATTATACTTGCATTGTAATGTGTTCCTGGTGAAAAATTGGTATCCTGAGATCAGCAGTTTTCGGAGATGATTTTAGTTTACTCATGATTAATAGTGAGTTAATGCAATGCTTAATTGGATATGAATGACAACCAAATGTAAAAATAGAATATAATGGAAAATGCTGGGTACAATCAGCAGGTCAGACAGCATCAATGGAAAAAGAAAGGTAATGTAGTCAGATTTTCAATCATTATAAATATGGAATATTAAAATTACAAATTCACTTCTAGTTTTGATGTCTTGGGAAATAATTGTAGTAATTTAACTGAGACGCACATCCTCTTCTGCTACAGCAAATCCCTGTGCATAATCATGTAAAGATGACCTAGCTATTCAATTATTCTATTTGTGCTGTAATTATGCTAACTTTTTGAATTTTGTATTATTTGCCAGTAATTATTTTATTGTTGTCAGCGGTATCTTTATACAAAGGAACCTCACTCAAAGTTGGTTTATCTGCATTTTAAATTTTCTTTACCTTTTTTAATTTTGCACATTGTAGGTTTCACTGAAAAAGATGTTGATGAAGTAAAAGGGATCTTTGTGGATACTAATCTCTACTTCTTGGCTTTAACATTCTTTGTTGCAGCATTCCATGTAAGTTATCGATAGTATACAATCTTTATTCCATTGGGGACCGTTTTGGACCGGACTTTAATATGCTTAGATTTAAGGACACTTCCCTCTCAGAGCATGTTTCTATGTTTCAAGACAAATGTATTGTTGCTTTTTTTGTTTAACATATTATCATGTATCTAATTTAATCCATTACTTAATTGGCATAGAATATTAGAGCTGGAATGTCATGTTACAGTTTTATAAAAGTTTGGTCAAGAGTGTTAATTGTCATGCGTATCAGCAGTGGAACAATGAAATTCTTTCTTGCTGCAGCTTAATAAGCCCATTAACGCAGCAACACACAAATAAATATATAATTAACAGTGCAATGAATTAATAACAGTAATAGGAAGTAGCCACAGTAATTCAAAATTGAAGTCCGTAGTGCAACCAGAAACACAGTCCACAGAAGATGGTAGTTGCTGAGCTAGTGGTGTGCAGTGCTCAAGTGTTTGATGGATGCTGGGTAGAAGCTGTTCCCTATAACTCAGCACCTCCAGTCCTGGCAACATCCACTCTTCTCTGGACTCTCTCCAGATTGATGGACATCCTTCATATATCAGGGTGACCAAACCTGAGCGCAATACTCAAATATGGCCCCCACTAACGTTTTTCACATAACATCCCAATTCCATAAATAACCTGACGTGTTGAAAGCCAGTGTACCCTATCTGCAACAACATTTTCAGGGAACTATGTACATGTGCTGCTAGATCCCTCTGCTTAACAACAACTTCCAGACCTTTACTATTCACTATGAAGATCCTGTCCTGTTTTGACGTCAGAAAATGCAACATCTTACACATCTACATTCGCCATTCCTCAGCCCATTTGCCCAGTGGATCATGAGCCTGCTGTAATTGTGTGACCTGACAGATATGTATAAAATATGAAGAAGATAGGGTAAGAGTAAAACATAATTTTCCTATTGTGGAGGTGTCTGAGGCAAGAGGGCATAGACTTAAGGTGAGAGGTAGGAGGTCTAGAGGGTATCTGAGGTTTCTTCCCCTCACACAAAGTGGTTGGAATGTGCTTCTGGAGGAGCCGTTGGAGATTACATTTCAGAAGCATCAAGACAAACGCTTGAGTCACTAAGGCATTGAAGGCTGAAAACCTTATACGTGTGAATGGAATGAAAATAGTTAGATACAAAAGTTAGCTTGGAGCTGGTCCTTGCTGTGTGTCTCCACCACCCTTGCGATATATATTAACATCTAGGATGTAAATGTGGGGGGGGCATGATTAGCAGGTTTCCAGATGACAGGAAAGTTAGTGGTTTTGTGTTTAGCAAGAAAGATTCTGTAAGGTTACGGGAGGCTATAGATCAGATGGAGTGCTGGCAGAATGAATTTAATCCTGACAAGTATAATGTGGTTCATTATGGGAAGTCAATCAGGGGTGGGTGTTTACAATAAATGGTAGGGTGTTACGGAATGTTAATGAACAGAGAACCTTAGGATTCATTACAGAGATCCCTAAAAATGGCAGCACCATGTAAAGTAGTCATATGACAGGCTTCCCTTCATAGTTCATGGAGTATAGAAATAGAAAAGTTGAGATGTCATTTTGCAACTTTATAAAATCTGGTTAAAATATCGTGCAGTTTTGGATTATAGAAAGGGAAAGGTTGGACTGGAGAGAGTGTGGTGGAGATTTCCCAGGATGTTGTTGGATTGGATTGCTTTACTTATAGGAAGAGATTGGAAAGGCTGGATTTTCTATTGTTGAAGTGAAGTGGTGACCTGATAGACATATATAAGATTATCAGAGATATGTTGACGAGGTAATTTCCTCCAAATCCAAGGTAGAGCTATGGGCACGCGCATGGGCCCTAGCTATGCCTGGCTCTTTGTAGGGTGCCCAAACTCTACCTCCGCTACATTGACGACTGCATTGGTGCAACCTCCTGCACCCATGCAGAACTCACTGCCTTCATCCATTTCACCACTAACTTCCATCCGGCACTTAACTTCACCTGGACCATTTCCGACATTTCCCAACAGTTTCTAGACCTCATTATCTCCATCGCAGGCAACAGACTACTGACTGATATCTACTACAAACCCAATTGACTCCCATGGCTATCTGGACTACACTTCTTCCCACCCTGCTTCCTGTAAGGACTCTATCCCCTACTCCCAATTCCTCCGTCTACACCGCATCTGCACTCAGGATGAGGTGTTCCAAACCAGGGCCTCATTCTTTATGGAACGGGGGTTTCCCTCTTCAACTATAGATGAGGCTCTCGCCAGGATCTCTTCTATACCCCATCACTCTGCTCTCTTTCTCCCCATCCCCCCCCCACTCGTAACAAGGGCAGAGTCCCCCTTGTCCTCACCTTCCACTTTACCAGCCGTCACATACAACAGATAATCCTCCAAAATTTTCACCACCTCCAACGGGATCCCACCACTGGCCACATCTTCCCATCTCCTCCCCTTTCGGCTTTCTGCAGAGACCGCTCCCTTCGTAACTCCCTGGTCAATTTGTCCCTTCCCACGCAAACCACCCCCTCCCCTGGTACTTTCCCTTGCAACTGCAGGAAATGCTATACTTGTCGCTTTACTTCCCCCCTTGACTCCATCGAAGGACCTAAGCAGTCTTTCCAGTTGAGGCAGAGGTTCACCTGCACCTCCTCCAACCTCATCTATTGCATCCGCTGTTCCAGGTGTCAACTGCTCTACATCGGTGAGCCCAAATGCAGGCTTGGCGATCGCTTCGCCCAACACATCTGCACAGTTTGCATTAACCAACCTGATTTCCCGGTGGCTCAGCACTTCAACTCCCCCTCCCATTCCAAATCCGAACTTTCTGTCCTGGGCATCCTCCATGGCCAGAGAGAGTCCCACCGCAAATTGGGGGAGCAGCACCTCATTTCGCTTGGGTAGTTTACACCCCAGTGGTATGAACATCGACTTCTCCAATTTCAGGTAGTCCTTGCTTTCTCTCTCCTTCTCCTCACCTTCCCAGCTCTCCCACAGCCCACTGTCTCCGCCTCTTCCTGTCTTCTTCCTCCCCCCCCCCACCCCCACATCAGTCTGAAGAAGGGTCTCGACCCGAAACATCACTAATTCCTTCGCTCCATAGATGCTGCCTCACCCGTGGAGTTTCTCCAGCATTTTAGTCTACCTTTGACTAAGTAATCAAAATCACTTTTCCCGTAATAGGGGTATTAAAATAAGAGGTCATCTGTTAAAGGTGAGAGAACGGAGTTTTAAAAGGGATTTGAGGGCAATGTTTTGTTTTATGTGCAGAGTTGATACCTGGAATTTTGTCAAAGGAAGTGGTGGAGTCCGATGCAATCACTACACTTGACATATTTGGGTGGGTGCTTAAATAGCAAGGCACAGAATTATATGGAACTAATCCAAGCAAAGGGGACTAGTGTGCATGGATAAAAAGGTTATGATAGTAGACCACATGGCTCATTCTGTGCTGTACAATTCCGACTACATGACTAAATTATTGCATTGGTTACATGAAATATTTGATTTTTTGTTTGCAGCTCCTATTTGATTTCTTGGCTTTTAAAAATGATATTACCTTTTGGAGGCGAAAGAAAAACATGGTTGGCATGTCAACAAAAGCAGGTAGGCATTAAGTGTAATTCAATGACCTTCGACAAATACTCTGATATTGGCAAATCATTATGACCTCAGGAAGGATTATCAACTGTATTCTAAAGCGCCTGTTTTTCTTTAAAGCCAGCTATTTTTAAACATAGCTTCTGATACAATGTTAAAAAAAATTGTGTATAAGCAGGTACGTTCCTTATGCCTGACCCATATTCCTCAAATCCTTGCACTTTCATGCTCCTATCTAAAAGCCTCTTAAGTTTCACTATCCTATCTGCCTCTCGCACCAGCCCTGGCAATGCAATCCAGGCCCCCACTGCCCTGTGTGTAAAATTAAACTTGGTGTAGGAAGGAAATGCAGATGTTGCTTAACACTGAAGATAGACACAAAAAGCTGGAGTAACTCAGCGGAGCAGGCAGCATCATTGGATAGAAGGAATGGGTGACATTTCGGGTCTGATGAAGGGTCCCTATCTTCCATTTAACTTTACCCGTACTTTCCTCCTCTCACCTTATGGCTATGCCCTCTATTGTTGAATATTTCTATCCTTGGAAAAAGGTTCTGACTATCTACTGTTTCTATTGCACCTCATAATTTGGTATACTTCATCAAGTCTTCATTCAACCTCAAACGTTCCAGAGAAAACAATCCAAGGTTACCCAACCTCTCCTTGTAGCTGACATACTCTAACCGTGACAGTATTCTGGTAAACCTCCTATTAGATTAGATTAGATTAGATTCAACTTTATTGTCATTGCACATTTTCAGTACAACAAAATGGTTTAACCTTGTAGTCATAACATAGAATAAAATAACAAAACACACACTCAACACAGTTTAACATCCACCACAGTGAGTCCACAAGCCACCTCCTCACTGTGATGGACGGCAAAAGTCCCAAAGTCCTTGCCTTTTCCCTCCTTGCTCTCCCTCTGCGCTGAGGCGATCCAGGCCTCCGATGTTATGACCCCGCAGGGTGCTGGTAAGCAAGTCCCGCGGCTGAATCCGAGCTCCGCGTACGGGCCGATTCATACTCCGCGGCCCGGGGTGGTCGAAGCTGACGCCCTCCAGTCTAGCGGACGAAGCTGATGTTGCGGGAGCCCCGGAAAAACAGGTCACCAACCTGTGACCTGCGAGCTCCCGACGCTATCATCCACCGGGTCCGCGGCCGAGCCTCCGAGGCTCCAAAGTCGGGCCGCCGGAACGCCGCCAAAGCCCCAAAGTCAGCCAGGCCCGCAATGGTGAGTAAATCCTGGCTCTGCCTCCGGAACCTCAAGGTCCGTGCCCGTTGGAGGCCGCCAGTTCCGCCATTAGCTCAGCACAGACGGAGACCGGGGATACGACAAAGGGTCGCATCCCCCCCCCCCCCCCCCCCGAAGGAAGAGACCAAAAACAAGCTTCTTCCCCCCCCACCCCAAACACACAAGCTGCCCCTCCCCCCCCCCCTTACACAGCCCAACAAACCAAAATAAACTGAAACTGAACAAAAAGAAAAGACAAAATGAACTACAAGCGAGCCGCAGCTGCAAGGCAGCGCCGCCACTTCTGGATGCCCCCTCTTCCTATGCACCCTCTCGAAAGGCACCACAGCCTCCCTGTAATGGGACGAGCAGAATTGCACGCAATACTCCAAATGCGGCCAAACCAAAGTATCTTATGGCTTCCTGGCTTTACATGCTGTCCAAATAGATCAGATAACACTATAAATAAATACAATCAATAGAGAGAGCAAAGGGGAAGATACAAAGTGCAGCATTTGACCTGTTCATGATGGCAAGGAATTCAATTTGAAGTAATAATTCTTTCTTTCCTTGCAGTGCTTTGGCGATGCTTTAGTACTCTAGTGGTATTTCTTTTCCTTTTGGATGAAAAGACCAGTTTATTAGTACTAATTCCAGCTGCAGTAGGTGCTATCATTGAGGTAATATAAAAATTTGCAATTACAGACAAGATCCCTTTCAACGTTAAATAACTCAAAATGTTTGAATTTCATTTTGCACTGATACTTTTCTCTGTTTGCATATACATTAAATGAATCTGTTTGTCTGCACTGCAGGTCTGGAAAGTTAAGAAAGCCTTCAAAATTACTGTGAAGTGTCGTGGTTTAAAGCCAGTATTTCAGGTGAAGTATAGCAATAATTTGGAATGCATGTTTAATTATAGCCATTATCATTGAAGCAGTTACGATTAGCAAGTGCTTAAATGGCGATGTTCGCTAAATCCTTTAAATGTTATAGTTAATAGTAAGATTAAACGAGAACTTACCAGTTTGAAGTTTGATCTTTATTTTATGAGGAGTTGCGATGAGGGATTACGTGAAGACCCCGCCAGCACGCATGCGCGACATTTCTTCAAAGCAGTGGTGTGAAATCACAGAAAAAAGTCACAATGACTAATATAGTAAGATAAAAAAGAGAACTTTCATACCAGGTGATCTTTATAATAGAGGGTCGGGAGCGGAGGGCACGTAATCCCTCATCGCAACTCCTCATAAAATAAAGATCAAACTTCAAACTGGTAAGTTCTCGTTTAATCTTACTATTTTACTTCGGAGTCACGTGAGTGACTACGTGAAGATTTCAAAGCTCTGTGATTTCATGCCCTGGAAGCTCCATGCTCACACACCGCTAAAGCTGGGATAAGAGGATGAACGTAATTCAGACAAGACACTGGCTGAAAAACAAAAACAGGTATTTATTCATACCAAAACAATATAGTGTCCCAAAAGGGTACTATCTGGCAGCACTTAAAATCCTCCCTGCATAAGTGTCAGGGGAGGTCACGGGTTTATGGTAAAAGCGGTGAAAGGTCTTTTCATTACTCCAACCCGCTGTGGCCAGGATGTGATCCAAAGGTACTTCCATCCTTCTAGCCGCCGAGGTGGATGCTGCCCTGGTGGAGTGAGATTTGAATATGTTAGTATCTACCCCCGCCGCATCCAGTACCACCCTTAACCATCTGGAAATGGTTTGTACCGTGACTCTGTGATGGGGCTTCTTGTGACTAATAAGCAATGCTGTCTCTGTGCCCCTTAGATTTTTAGTGACTGTGATGTATCGTGAAATTAACGTGACGATACAAAGGCGAGAATCTGCTGGG
This sequence comes from Raja brachyura, assembly GCA_963514005.1. The sequence goes on from OY740782.1 coordinate 52,706,148, forward strand.
TAAGCCAGAAACTCCAAAGTATGACCAGACACTCCGGGTCGATCCTGTTTCAACAGTCCCTGCACATAAAAGGTGATTTTGTCATTTGTGATAGTCATAGCATCCAGATTGAGTTTGTGCAGGGACTGGACCCGTTGTGCCGTGATAAGTGCCATAATCATAATCATTTTGTAAGTGAGTTTAGCCAGAGGGAGTCCCGTGTTAGGTGTCCATCCTCGCAGCATAGTCAAGACTGTGCTGATATCCCAAATATGGCTGTATCTGGGCCTGGGGGGATTGGAATTGAATATTCCCCTCATAAGTTTGGATACAAGAGGATGTGATCCAATTCCCAATTGGTCACTCCCCTGGCCCAAATAGGATGATAGGGCACTCCTGGCACTGTTAATGGCACTATAACTCAAACCCTCATCAAAGTGAAGGGTAGCCAAGAATTCCAGCACGTCCGTAATGGTGGCGGTTCCATATGTGGTGTTGGCTGTGGCGCAGAATCCTTCCCATTTCCTGATGTAGGTCAGGTACTGCTTTCTTGTGGACTCTCTGCAAGCTGCTGTGATGGTGTCTATGGTCCTGGTGGTGAGTCCGAATCCGAGAAGAGGCCGTTTTAAAATCTGCAAATTAACAGGTCCATGCGGTCATGACATGGGTGATGTTCTCCTGTAACAGGGTGAATGAGCAGGCTTGGTCTTTTGTTGACCCTGATACAAGGTTCTGTGGCCATCTTCTGTACCATAGGGAACCATGGTTGGGTAGGCCAGTCGGGCACCACCAAAATACCCGATGCGGAGTCTTGCTTTATTTTCTGCAAGACCCGACTGATGAGGCAGAAAGGGGGAAATGCATAGAAAAACAAATCCCCCCAATGTAGCGTGAAGGCATCCATCGCTACTGCCCCCGGGTCTGGTTCCCAAGCAACATATGTTGGTAGTTGGTGATTTAATCTGGACGCGAAAAGGTCGATATCTGGTGTCCCATAACGATCTACAATATCTGAAAACACATTCCGATCCAACATCCATTCTATGTTGCCGTTGAATTTGCGTGATCTGGTGTCTGCCACTGTGTTTAGCTTACCTGGAAGGTAAGTAGCTGAGATCCAAATTTCTCTTTGCAGACACCAGTGCCAGATATTGTTAGCCAATTCATCACACGATATCGACTTTATACCGCCCATGTGGTTAATATAGGCTACCACCGTGGTGTTGTCAATTTGTATTCTAATATGAACTTTGTGCATGTTAGTGCAGTATGCCTTAAGGCCGTGAAATGCTGCCAACATTTCCGAATAGTTAATCCCCAAATTTTTGAATTGGGTTAACTCTGGTGCACTCCATCTACCTCCACAGCTAGAGGTAGTGTTAGTAGCTCCCCACCCTTTGGCACTGGCATCCGTTTGTAAGATGATCGAGGGATTGATGATAGTAATTGGTTTAGAGCAATTTTGGGCATTACCCATCCACCAATATAATTCGGCTTTCGCCCTTTCCGGTATTTTCATAGGCCTATCGAAATGGCCTGCATGATTTTTGAGCGCTGTAATTTTGGCTCTTTGTAAATTTTGGTAATGTAAAGGCCCAAATTGCGCTGCAGGAAAAGCAGCTACTATCTTCCCAATCACCCTGGCCACCTGCCGAATGGATGGGTCCTTAATGCCAATGAGGCTCCTGCAAGCCTCTATCAAGTCCTCCACCTTGCTTGGTGGTAATGTGATAGACATTTGCATTGAGTCAACAATGAACCCCAGGTATTTCATGGTGGTAGAGGGTTCTAATATTGATTTATCTGGATGTATAATGAAACCCAGCTTCTGAAAAAGATGTTTCGTGGCTGTAACTGCCAATGTAGCCATTTCCAAATTTTCCCCCACTATGAGGATGTCATCAAGATAGGCCATAACAGTGTGATTCTGTTTCCTTAAGTAGGCCAAAGCTGGTTTTAATATCTTGGTAAACAATCTGGGTGCTGACGATAACCCATTGGGTAAGGCTTTGTTTTGCCATAATTGCCCCATCCAGATAAATTTTAAGTATTTCCTATGATCCTTGTGTATGGGTACTGAATAATATGCATCTTTAAGGTCAATGCACGCCATGTAGTACCCATTGGCTATTAACTGTGTAGCAGTGTCGAAGGTGTCCATTTTGAAATGAATATACTGAACAGAAGTATTCAGTTCGGCCAAATCTATGATAATGCGGCAACCGCCGTCTCTTTTATTTTTGGTGAATATATTAGACACGAACTCCTGAGGTTCTTTGATGGTTTTCTCAATTACCCCTTTTTCTATTAACCTGTGCAGCTCAGCATGCCCTGCTGCCTTCTCTTTTTTAGAGAGGATAAATTTTCGGCTGGGTGAATGCTGAACCGGGGTAGGGAGTTCGTGAATAAATTCAATTTTGTATCCCTGAATACTCCTGAGTATATAAGGATCAGAGGTAAAAGTGAGCCAATTCACGTAGAACTTGTGCAACCGACCCCCTACATAAAGTGAATTTAGGCAAGATGTGTTTCTGGGGAACCCAGACCCACCTACCTCCATGGTTACTGCCGGTGTTGTGGTTTCTGTCCTTGCTTCCTTGGCTGGTTGGTTGTGTTGTAGGAGTGGCGCATCTTCGAAGAAGGCCGGCCTGGGCCATGGCCTAAAAAAGACCGCTGTGCAGGATTGCCGGCCTTCGAGCTTTCACCACCGGCAGACCTGTTATGGTAACTCTGCCTGGTGGATGTGTAGGGGTGATGTCTGTGGGTAGTGAGGCTTGGTGTAGCCAGGAACCTTGATTAGGCCCAAAGCCTTTGCCTCCTCATCAAGGTCTTTAACCTGCTTGGGGAGATCTTCCCCGAACAGCAGGCTTGGAGGCTGAGTCTTCCCAGGCTTACACAACCCCGCAAACTTGGGGTTAAGCGCCGGCTTTATGATGCTTTTTCGGAAGTTATTGATCTCATACTGGGTGTTACACAGTAGAGCTAAAGCATCTTGTAATTCTTCCGGCATCTCCACACCCACTGCAGTTCTTGCCACTGCCGTAATCCCGGCGGTTAGGAGCTTCAGAATTTTTTGAAGTTTAATCTCCTGGCCTCTGCTCGAGGGGGTCATGTTCCCCCATATAGGGTTGTTTACTGCAGGTACTTTTAACGAGTTGCAGTTTTCAGGTGCCATGTATTTGTCTGCAGTTGCATTAATGGCCTGTTCCTGCAGCTGGTTAGTTGCCATGTAGTTTATACTGGCAGCCAGCTTGGGGTGGATAGGTAGGCCCTTCTGGTTAGGTATTGCATGCTTGCTTACCATATCCATGTAGTCTTCACACACCCCTGACACAGATGGTAATTCAGCCAGCTCCCCTTCTTCTGGGTCAGCCCAGTTCTGACCCTGAATGCTCCCCTGTGTGGAGGGGGAGACATTAGGCAGTCCTCGGTAGGAACCTGCCGTGGGCCTGCTAAGAGGCCCACTGTGACCCTGCCCCTGCAATAGCAGGTCACGTTGGAGCATTTGCTCCAACATCCGCTCCATGCGGGTTAGACGACCTCCGTCGCTATCTGCAAACGGGGTGTCCTCGGGACCGGACTCCGCTGAGTTGGCCCCGTCCGACTTCCGGGTGGTTTTCCCGCCCGGCCGTGGCGTCCCAACGGCCCCAATGGGCGAAAAGTCAGGAGCTGCAGGTAAAACCTGTAGCTCTGGAGAGGTGGCTCTCTGCTGGCTGCTCTCCTTGGCAGCTGCTTTTGCCGCAGCTCTTTTAGATTTGCGCGATTCCATTCCGTCGACTCACTCCTCCGGTGAGACTTACCTGGCGTAAGCTATTTAACTTGCGCTGGAGGAGCCCCGCTCCTCCCGACCGTCGCTTCCGCATGCGTACGACGATATGTCGCGCATGCGTGCTTGTGGGGTCTTCACGTAGTCACTCACGTGACTCCGAAGTAAAATTCATGTTATAATTTATTCAACCTGAATGTTATAGTTCATTCTTGCTGAATGAATCCATGCAGAAGGACATGGTTCTTAACATTTTTCTTGATTTAAAAAAAACTTGTTGCAGCCAACTGATTTTGTATCTTAACCACAAATGCATAATTGACTATTAGTTGTGGAATTGGATTAAAACAACAAAGCTAGGTGTTCAATGCCTGGTTATCCTGTAGCAAGTTGTAAAAAATGATTAAAGTTTGCAAATTGTTCCGTGCACCTAATGAAGCGCAGACCTACAGTGCCTTCCATAATGTTTGGGACAAAGACCCATAAATTATTTATTTGCCTCTGTTCTCCACAATTTGAGATTTGTAATAGGAAAAAAAATCACACATGGTTAAAGTGCACATTGTCAGATTTTAATAAAGGTAATTTTTATACATTTTGGTTTCACCATGTATAAATTACAGCTGTGTTTATGCATAGTCCCTCAATTTCAGGGCACCATAATGTTTGGGACACAGCAATGTCATGATGATAAGTGACCCAGTACCTTCAGCAGCCATACATATCCAGGCCTTAACACCTTCACACCTTCACAGCATGAAGTGGTATGCTTTAGATCTTGGGTAGTTCCTTCTCTCCTCCATACTTTGCTCTTGCCATCACTCAGATATGTTAATCTTCATCTCATCTGTCCACAAGAACTTTTTCCTGAACTGCGGTTGCTCTTTTCAGCACTTATTGGCAAACTGTAACTTGGCCATCCTATTTTTGTGGGTAAACAGTGGTTTGCATCTTGCAGTGCAGCCTCTGTATTTCTGTTCATGAAGTCTTCTGCGAACAGTGGTCATTGACAAATCCACACCTGACTCCTGAAAGTTTTTCTGATCTGTCGGACAGGTGTTTGGGGATTTTTCTTTATTATAGAGAGAATTCTACTGTCCTTGCCTGTGGAGGTCTTCCTTGGCCTGCCAGTCCCTTTGCAATTAGTAAGCTCGCCAGTGCTCTCTTTCTTCTTAACGTTGTGCCAGACAGTTGATTTTGGTAAGCCTAAGGTTTGGCTGATGTCTCTAGCAGTTTTATTTTTGTTTCTCAGTCTCATAATGGCTACTTTGACTTTCATTGGCATAACTTTGGTCCTCATGTTGATAAACAGCAATAAAAGTTTCCAAAGGTGATGGAAACACTGGAGAAAAAACTAGGTGCTGAGAGCTCTCTTATACTTGCATTAAGTAGGCAATTAAACACACCCGAGCAATTACAAATGCCTGTGAAGCCATATGTCCCAAACATTATGGGGCCCTGAAATGGGGGGACTATGTATAAACACAGTTGTAGTTTCTACATGGTAAAACAAAGTGTATAAAAATGGCCTTTAATGAAATCTGACAATGTGCACTTTAACTACATGTGATTTTTCTTTTACAAATCTCAAATTGTGGAGTACAGAGGTAAATAAATAAATGATGGGTCTTTGTCCGAAACATTATTGAGGGCACAGTAAATGTCCATGATAGCAGGGATTGGAATGGTAGTCTGGTCCTACACTCCTGATTTTTCCCTTTGGACTTTCAAATTACTGTCCCTCACCTTTATTCAGTTCCCTTTTAAAAACCCTGTAATTCCCTGTAACTCACCTCAGCTGAGTTCAAATCCTGTAACTCAACGCAGGTTAGTTCAGATCATAAACCTGTAAAGAACATGCACGTACACAAGGAATTCTTTACTATAGCTTTATTGGCTACACACACATTACTGCCCTAGCTGTACATGGTCTGTCACGTTCACTAGAGAGAGAGCTAGGGGATGGGAAGACACAGATATACTTGATTATAGGGGAGTGGTTAGCAGGGCTACGTAACTACAATTAAAGGGACATGCACTAATCATCTACAAAACCATTCTCTGCATTAAAACAAAATCTTGCTCTCGATTCTCCTTTCACATTATTTTGTATTTACTGATGCTTCAGTCATCTATTCGGTATGCGGGATAGTTTTCTAAACCAACATGTAGAGGAACCAACGAGAGAGCAGGCTATTCTAGACTGGGTATTGAGTAATGAGGAAGGGTTAGTTAGTGGCATTGTTGTACGTGACCCCTTGGGCAAGAGTGACCATAATATGGTTGAGTTCTTCATTAGAATGGCGAGTAACATTGTTAATTCAGAAACACGGGTTCTGAACTTAAAGAAAGGTAACTTTGAGGGTATGAGACGGAATTGGCCAAGTTAGAGTGGGAATTGATTCTTGAAGGGTTGACGGTGGATATGCAATGGAAGGCATTTAAAGACTGCATGGATGAACTACAACAATTGTTCATCCCAGTATGGCAAAAGAATAAATCAGGGAAGGTAGTGCATCCGTGGATAACAAGGGAAATCAGGGATAGTATCAAAGCAAAAGATGAAGCATACAAATTAGCCAGAGAAAGCAGCCTACCAGAGGACTGGGAGAAATTCAGAGTCCAACAGAGGAGGACAAAGGGCTTAATTAGGAAAAGGAAAATGGATTATGAAAGAAAACTGGCAGGGAACATAAAAACTGACTACAAAAGTTTTTATCGATATGTGAAGAGAAAAAGATTAGTTGAAACAAATGTAGGTCCCTTGCAGTCAGAAACAGGTGAATTGATCATGGGGAACAAGGACATGGCAGACCAATTGAATAACTACTTTGGTTCTGTCTTCACTAAGGAAGACATAAATAATCTGCTGGAAATAGCAGGGGATCGCGGGTCAAATGAGATGTAGGAACTGAGTGACAAAGTCAGCATGGATTTACGAAAGGTAAATCATGTCTGACGAATCTTATTGAATTTTTTGAGGATGTAACTAATAGAGTGGATAAGGGAGAAGCAGTGGATGTGTTATATCTGGACTTTCAGAAGCAGGGTTCAAAATTAGCGGTTGCCTGGGTGCCAATGACCACCCAAAGTGCCGCCGGACAACCTAAACACCGACTCATTTTGCCCGGCTTGGCAAGCAAATACTGATTTATACCGATAGACACAAAAAACTGGAGTAACTCCGCGGGTCAGGCAGCATCTCTGTCGACGGCTGTATTCCTCTAGTATCTTTGATTGCGGGGCAAAGATACTAGGAGCGGGGTGACGAAGGGTCAGAGCGAATGACGGGCGCCCAACAGCGGCAGCAGCGGCCGTGACAGCAGCTCTACCTCCCCCTCCTCCCACACCCCGCCCGGCGGAAGAGGCCTCCCTCTCCTTCCCTCCTTCCCCCCCCCCCCCTCCTCCTGGCCTCGGCGTGCGATAGGGGTTGCGAAAGCGCAGTTGGTGGATTTGCAGCAGTATATTTTGATTTGCAGGCAGCGGCCGCTATCGCCCTGATAATGAGCGCTGCCTACAAACCTATTAACTGCGCTTTCAATACAACCCCTCTCACACGCCGAGGCCGGTCGGGAGGGACGGAGTGGGAGGCCTCCTTCGCCGTCTGAAGCAGCTGCACCACTCAGCCCCGCACCTACCTGTCTGCTGGCGGAGGAGGGGAGGCGGTGAGGACGAGTTCCCAACCGCCTCCCCCTTTGGCGGCGACACTTTTTTGTGTTGGACAGGGACAGCCAAGGCAGTGGGGCGATGTTGTCCGAGGAGCGCTGACCTTCCTTCCTCCCCACCTCCTCTGCCACTTTCCCCCCCCGCTCCCTCTCTCTCCCCCCTCCCTCTCTCTCCCCCCTCCCTCTCTCTCCCCCCTCCCTCTCTCTCCCCCCTCCCTCTCTCTCCCCCCTCCTCTCTCTCTCCCCCTCCCTCTCTCCCCCCTCCCTCTCTCTCTCCCCCCTCCCTCTCTCTCCCCCTCCCTCTCTCTCCCCCTCCCTCTCTCACCCCCTCCCTCTCTCTCCCCCCTCCCTCTCTCTCCCCCCTCCCTCTCTCTCCCCCCTCCCTCTCTCTCCCCCCTCCCTCTCTCTCCCCCCTCCCTCTCTCTCCCCCCTCCCTCTCTCTCCCCCCTCCCTCTCTCTCCCCCCTCCCTCTCTCTCCCCCCTCCCTCTCTCTCCCCCCTCCCTCTCTCTCCCCCCTCCCTCTCTCTCCCCCCTCCCTCTCTCTCCCCCCTCCCTCTCTCTCCCCCCTCCCTCTCTCTCCCCCCTCCCTCTCTCTCCCCCCTCCCTCTCTCTCCCCCCTCCCTCTCTCTCCCCCTCCCTCTCTCTCCCCCCTCCCCCTCTCTCCCCCTCCCTCTCTCTCCCCCCTCCCTCTCTCTCCCCCCTCCCTCTCTCTCCCCCCTCCCTCTCTCTCCCCCCTCCCTCTCTCTCCCCCCTCCCTCTCTCTCCCCCCTCCCTCTCTCTCCCCCCTCCCTCTCTCTCCCCCCTCCCTCTCTCTCCCCCCTCCCTCTCTCTCCCCCCTCCCTCTCTCTCCCCCTCCCTCTCTCTCCCCCCTCCCTCTCTCTCCCCCCTCCCTCTCTCTCCCCCCTCCCTCTCTCTCCCCCCTCCCTCTCTCTCCCCCCTCCCTCTCTCTCCCCCCTCCCTCTCTCTCCCCCCTCCCTCTCTCTCCCCCCTCCCTCTCTCTCCCCCCTCCCTCTCTCTCCCCCCTCCCTCTCTCTCCCCCCTCCCTCTCTCTCCCCCCTCCCTCTCTCTCCCCCCTCCCTCTCTCTCCCCCCTCCCTCTCTCTCCCCCCTCCCTCTCTCTCCCCCCTCCCTCTCTCTCCCCCTCCCTCTCTCTCCCCCTCCCTCTCTCTCCCCCTCCCTCTCTCTCCCCTCCCTCTCTCTCCCCCTCCCTCTCTCTCCCCCTCCCTCTCTCTCCCCCTCCCTCTCTCTCCCCCTCCCTCTCTCTCCCCCTCCCTCTCTCTCCCCCTCCCTCTCTCTCCCCCTCCCTCTCTCTCCCCCCTCCCTCTCTCTCCCCCCTCCCTCTCTCTCCCCCCTCCCTCTCTCTCCCCCCTCCCTCTCTCTCCCCCCTCCCTCTCTCTCCCCCTCCCTCTCTCTCCCCCCTCCCTCTCTCTCCCCCCTCCCTCTCTCTCCCCCCTCCCTCTCTCTCCCCCCTCCCTCTCTCTCCCCCCTCCTCTCTCTCCCCCCTCCCTCTCTCTCCCCCCTCCCTCTCTCTCCCCCCTCCCTCTCTCTCCCCCCTCCCTCTCTCTCCCCCCTCCCTCTCTCTCCCCCCTCCCTCTCTCTCCCCCTTCCCTCTCTCTCCCCCCTCCCTCTCTCTCCCCCTCCCTCTCTCTCCCCCTCCCTCTCTCTCCCCCTCCCTCTCTCTCCCCCTCCCTCTCTCTCCCCCTCCCTCTCTCTCCCCCTCCCTCTCTCTCCCCCTCCCTCTCTCTCCCCCTCCCTCTCTCTCCCCCCCTCTCTCCTCCCCCCCCTCTCTCCTCCCCCCCCCTCTCCTCCCCCCCCCTCTCCTCCCCCCCTCTCTCCTCCCCCCCCTCTCTCCTCCCCCCCCTCTCTCCTCCCCCCCCTCTCTCCTCCCCCCCCTCTCTCCTCCCCCCCCTCTCTCCTCCCCCCCCCTCTCCTCCCCCCTCTCTCTCCTCCCCCCCCTCTCTCTCCTCCCCCCCCCTCTCTCTCCTCCCCCTTATCCTGGGACCTCTCCTCTCCATTCCCTCCTCTATTCAGTCCTCACTGACATCCTCTGTGCTCCCCTCCCCATCTACCCCCTCAATCTATTCATCACCCTACCCACCTCACATTGATTTTCCTGCCTCCCCCCCCCCCCCCATGCATCCTACACTGATCCGCCAATTCATCCTATACTGACCCCCTTCCCATCCATCCTGCATTTCTTCCGCCATTCATACTGCACTTTTCCCTCCATTTATCCCGTACTGACCCACCTTCCATTTACCCTGCTCCAAACTCCACATCCATCTTGTAGTGATCTACCCATTCATCTTTTACTGATCTCCATTCATCCTATACTAATCCCCTCATTCATTCTGTAGTGATCCGCCATTCATCCTGCACAGACCCTCCGATCCACACTGTCCTGACCCCCCCTCCATTCATCCTGTACTGATTTCCCCCCCCCATCCATCCTGTACTGATCCCCCCCATTCAAGAAGAATGGGGGGAACAGTCTGAAGAAGGGTCTTGACCCGAAACATTGCCTATTTCCTTAGCTCCATAGATGCTGCCTCACCCGCTGAATTTCTCCAGCATTTTGTCTACCCCCATTCATCCTGTACTGACCCCCCCCAATTCATCCTGTACTGACCCCCCCCCATCCATCCCATACTGATCCCCCATTCACACCACTGACATCCCCGTGCTCTCCCCTCACATACTCCAACCAACCCATACTAATTCACCTGCCTCAATTCATCCATTCCGCACCGATTGCCTTCTCACCCCCCCCCCCCCCCCCCGCCATCTATCCACCCCGCACTGATTCACACACCCCCTGACCCTATTGTGATTCATGGTCTTCAGAGCGAACATTGACTTTGTTTGATAACGGAATGCAATCAAATGTGTTTTAATTCCTAATGTTATTATTTGTTTTGATACCTTTAAACATATTGCCAAATGTATTAAACATTTGCTGCAGTTATGTCCTTTGGCCATCTCTTGTCAGTTAGTGTCATGTTTAACCTGTCAGATGGGTATAGTCAGTTTTAACAGCCATTATCATAAAATGCCTTTAGAAATTTCCTTGCAACCTGTATATTTTGTTATGGATAAATTATGTGGGAAGCCAGAGTGTTTCTGTGCCAATAGCAATAACGACCCATGCTATGGCCATGTCATGGTAATTTTCGGTCCTTCACAGAAAACATGCTTGCATCAATCTGTAGTGTGCATGGTCCAGGATTTATTGACACAGGTTGATCATTTGCTGAATAATCCAACACATTTTTGTTTGGAAGTGGAAAGAACTAATAGAAATTGCATTAATTGCAATGTGTAAAAAGAGTTGAGATATTGTATTATAATTTTGCTGCATGTCATTGTGGTATATATCATGTATTGATTGGTGAATATGTTTAGTTTGTCATGTTATTTTGTCACATGGTACACCAGTCATGTTATTTTTGTTACTGCAAGTTGAAAATATTAAGGGCTGTTTGTTACATTATTTAATAGAGTTAAGTGTCGATGGAAGCAATAGCTTGTCAATTTATATGGCCTTCGCAGTGTAACTAGCAGCCTGTGTTCTTAAAGTGACATTGCGCTATAACCAAAATCCGTTATAAAGAGGTTTGTGATAATGCGGATTTACTGTATAGGGAACTGGGGGAAAGTTGCTCTCATATCTATGATGTGATTAGATGTAATGAAGAAAGATAGATTGTCAAGTGGTAATTTTCAAAGAAAGGTGACCAGGCCATTTTCTTCTGCCGCGCACCCTGCCGTGCAGCGTACAGGAGGTCATATCGGGAACTCGGGTGTAGTAGATTAGGTTAGATGAAGTGCATGTGAACCTCAGTCTCACCTGAAAGATTGCTGGGGTCCCTGGATGGAGGCGAGAGAGGAGGCATAGGGACAGGTCTTGCATCTCTTGCAGTTGCAGGGAAAAGTACCTGCAGTGGGAGTGGTATTGGTGGGATGGGGTAAGTGAACCAAGGTATTGCGGAGGGAGGAGATTGGAAGATGAGATTAGTGGTGTGATCGCTTTGGAAGTGACTGAAATGTCGGAGGACAGTATGTTGGGTGCGGAAGCTTGTTGGGTGAAAGGCGAGGACCAGTGAAACACCCAACTTTGTCTGTCTGGGGAGAGCGAGAGCAGAACTATGGGACATAAAGGAGATACGTGTGTGAGACCCATCAATGCCAAAAGGGGGGGAAACCGTGAACGAAAGAAGACATCTCAGAAGTAAAGATGGGATATATTAGAAATTAAGGGGTGGTTAGAGCTGGAATAGGGTGTGGATAGTATGCAGATTAAAAATGGGAAAGAGGGTGGAGGTTTGCCAGAATATTTTTTTCCTAATTTCCCAATTCTTATTCTGGAAAAAGATCATCTTTGCTGGATTTTCTCCTGAACCTTTAGTCCCTGAGGGAAGATTTTGTTGCAGACCATCCTAAATTAATTTGGACTCTTGAGACTAAAGTTGCTTCAAGTTGCCTAAATAAAGATATATTTATATGAAGCAAAATAGATTACTGTTTATTTTTTCTGCAGTTTGGAACATTTGATGAGTCTGAAAAAAAGACTGAAGAATATGATACTCAGGTATTTGGCTTGTTTTAGTTGCTGTTCTACCATGCTTCACGTGATTATTCAGGAAATAAATCTGAACTTGTTTGGGCCTCACGGATTGTATTTGGTCACATTTAAGATGCATTACTAGTGTGAGATGTTCCTTCATTGAGAGAAGAGTAGTTAGTAAATTTAAATAAAATCAGAATAGAGCAAAAATCGCTGAGCAACATTTATGGGGGCAGGAGGAAATTGTTCATGTTTGTGATCAACACTATATAAGGTCCAAACATTTTAAGAGGCTGATGCAATTTTTAAGAAATGTATCTTTGTCTTCATAATTTATTATAGATATGGTTATCTGTTAAAATTGTCTGTTCATCAAATGTAATTTGTGTCTTTAGGCAATGAAATATTTGTCCTACATACTTTATCCACTTTGTTTTGGCGGAGCTGTATATTCCTTATTAAATATGAAGTACAAAAGGTAATTATTATTGCCCCTTAAGTGAAATTTAAATTTGAATCTTCATGGAATTATTACTACATTTGATTTACAATGTATGTATTTTCAGCTGGTATTCGTGGTTGATCAACAGTTTAGTTAATGGTAAGTGCTGTCAATGTTTTTTGGCTTTAAACAAGTTAAAAAAAAATCATTGACATCTTTGCTGAAATGCTTTTTTTGTAATGAAGTCATTAAAATGCATGTGTGGTTATTGCAGGTGTCTATGCTTTTGGATTCCTGTTTATGCTGCCTCAACTATTTGTTAATTATAAGGTTGGTGAAAAGATCATTATTCTGACTTGTGATTAAGATAATTTAGTGGAGATTAACAGGTCTTAATTAAAAAACACAATTATCCAGATGCTATCTTGTGGATTATTCTCCTGTTGAACTCTGAGCCACAAACCCATTTGTGTTGTGTATTGTATCCTTTGTGAGTGTGTGTCTTTCAATTGATAAAAAATGTGTGCTGTTTATTTCTAAACTGTCAGGGTGATAGAAGTGTGAGATGTAACCTTTAGTCCACTACTTTCAGTCACTCTTGTTTTTTTGTTTTTCCTTTTGATTTATATGTCTGAACCTGACATCATACTTTTCAATATACATTAAAGTTTCTCTGAAGAGCAAATTATAAATTTGCCTTTTGGTGGTATTCTAAGTGAATATACATCACTATTTCCACCCTGCCTCCATTAATTTAACCCCTTCTGCCCAATCTGACCTGTTGAGTAGTGACTCAATGTCATCACATTATAGTCCTGGCAACAGTGGGCTGGAGTGGTGGGGGTGGGAAATGGAGTGGCTAGAGAAATACCATCCAGTGTTCATGCAAATATGGTGGAAAATGCGAGTTGATGCTAATTTGGAAAGGTTTTATCTTTGCTATGATTCTCTGTTTGCATAATCTTTCAGGTCATACTGAGGGAATGATTTGAAATGAGCAAGACTAGGTTGGCATATTGAAGCCCCAATAGGCCAAGAATTCAGGAGACTAGATTTTGAAACACCATGTTTATTATTTTTTTTAAAGCCCTCCTTGCACATGAGCACCTCAAAAAGAAAACCTCTCTTGCTTGGGATGCTAAAATAATAGTGTCCTGGTCCCCTGAATGGATCAGAGCCAATGACATCTGTGCATATTGAGCTTGTTCTGAAATGAAATTTGTAGTAAACATAAAAATCATATGTTTAGTTTGTACAATTTCAAGTAATAAGTGTATCCATTAAATAAGATGTTCCATGATCCACATTTCAACATTACACGATATTCTAATTCTGGTGTTTTTACAAGGTATAATTACTTTCACAACTATGTAACATACTTTATGAAGTGAATACTTTAAAGTTTTGGAAATAAATTGTATAAAAAATAATATTTTCATCATAAAGTTTTAAAACCCAATGGAATATTTGTGAAATAGCTACATTGGTTTTCAATAGAGTGAACTTTACTAGGTAATTAATTTGCTAGGTTCACCTGTCATGGAAGTGACTGGGCTTGATAGTCTTGCCACTCCTATTGACGTTTTTTACCATATGCTAAACACCTAATAAACAAAGCTGTTACAGCATATGCTATTTGTTCCATTTTGTTTTTTATTTCAACATATATAAAGAATGTATTTTGTTAGAATAGTTATGTTCTCGGTCAAGCTCTTCATTGGCAAACTGGGTGACAGATATTCAGAATTTGGTCTGAGATAATAATAATGTATTGGTCTGAGATAATAATAATGTACTGGGTTGATGTACTTCATAAAATGTACTGGGTTGATGTACGGATGCCCTGCTCATCGCACACTAAAGTGGATTCCACATGTAGGCTTAAAAATGTGATATTAATAATGAGAATTTTTAGAATTAATAATTTTCATTTATTTACAGTTGAAGTCTGTGGCACACTTACCATGGAAGGCTTTTATGTATAAAGTAAGCTATTTTTAATTATATTTGCATGTCTAAACTGAAACCCAATTCATGTCACATTGCAGTTGCATGTTCTCTTTTGGCATGTTTATTTGCAACTCAGAATCGTGTAAAACACCTTTGCATGCATTGAGCATAACTGAACGAAAGCTATAATAGCTGCTATGTCAAGTGGCATTATTGTCTGTCGGTCTACTAATGGTTTACATTTAAAAAAAGTACTTCTCTCAACGATTGCCGTTCCAATCTGAGAGCGGAATTTTGTTGTACCCTTACAGAAAAGTGCACATAATTTAGTTATTGAGATTTTACTGGATTAACTTCGATAATTTAACTTGAAAGTACCTTTTAAACAAAAAGTATCAATGATTGTGTTCCATTCGCTGTTTGAGAATTAGCGTCCTCCCAGAGCCATTCTGGTGACTAAGGTTGCCTCTTCTTGGTGATAAAAATGAAGAAAGATGGAGGCTAGAAGTCAGTATAGAGGATGATTGAAGCAAGTTCAATTGACAGGAGCATGGCAGGATTGTTGGTTTAAGTTGCATTTATTTCAATGTGAGAGGCCAGATGGGTAAGGTGAATTAACTGCATTGATAGGTACCTGCAACTGGGAGGTTATAGCCATTACACAAACATGGCTAAGGGAGGGAAGGACTGGCAGCTGCTTAATTCCAGAGTACAGGTTCTACCAGTTAGACAGAGATTGGATGTTCCTGGCTCTTGTTCTACACTGCTCATTAATTTAAGTGTTAGTTCATGTGCTGCCAAAACACATTCCCATTGCAGAATTGATGTGTAGTTCCAATTTCAATTACCGTGGAAAATCCTTGGAGTATATCAGAGTTATACACGTTTAGAGGAATGAGGTTGTTGATAAATTGCATTAGTACATAGATATATGAATGTAGTAAAATAAATTATTTCAATAAGAGCAGGCAGGTAATTTGTTTTATTACCATTTGTGCCTAAAGCAAAAATTGCATCACTAATACATTTCAACCACTTCTCTCAGTGCAAACAAACACACATCTGAATATGGAATATTGCAAACATTGACTTCATTGGATTATTATCATATCCATTCTCTCCACGTTACATATACATAGTAATAGGATATACAGTGTTATTTTCCAAACTTCTGGCTTGAAACTATTATTTATCTTTTACTATCACAATCTATCTTCTATTGCAGGCATTCAACACCTTTATAGATGACGTATTTGCCTTCATTATCACCATGCCAACATCACATAGACTAGCTTGCTTCAGAGATGATGTGGTGTTCCTTGTTTACCTGTATCAGAGATGGTAAGATTACTCAAAATATTATTTTGAAATTAAAACTTTTATACATACTATGTTCTGCACATCAATCAACAGTTTCATTAGAAACATGAATCCTATCATGTGTGGAATTGGAATTTACTCCAAAACCTATTTTGTTGGGTTGGAATGTCTTGTTAAAAATACATGTATTGTGCCTCTGCAAAACACATATTGTCTTTAAGTTAGCCACTTCCTTCTGTAAACTACAGCTGGGTATAAATGCTGGGGATACCACTTTTACCCACAGTTTTTGTTTTCAGGAAAATGGAACATCAGACAGAGATGTAAAATAGGAAAGCTGACACTAAAATATCAGAGGTTTCAGAATCATAGTTATACAAAACGGCCTACTTCATACCGACCAATATGCTCCATTATGCTAGTCCCACCTGCCTCTAAACCTTTCCTATCAATATACCTGTCAAAATGTATTTTAAATGTTATAATACCTGCAGGAACTACTTCTTCAGGCAGCGCATTCCATATACCCACCACCCTCTGTGTGAAAACATTTTCCCTCGGGTTCAAAGGACTATGTACCTGTACTCCTAGATCTCTCTGCTCCGCATGCCCCAAGGCCCTGCCATTCACTGTGAAGGTCCTACCCTAGCTTAACTTCCAAAAAATGCACCACCTAGCATTTATCTGCATCAAATTTCATTTGTCATTCCTCAGCCCATGTGCCTCGCTCATCAAGATGGTTTTGTTCACCACTGTGCACAGAAAGCTTCAAAACAATGTTTAAAAATGTAGAGAAATTTGACCCTTGATTTTCCCTTTGACTACATTTGTGCCATTTTGTTGTATCATGATAAAACAGACATGACTTAATTCTGAAATTCTGTATTATTTTTCATTGCAGGCTTTACCCAGTGGATAAAACAAGAATAAATGAGTTTGGTGAATCATATGATGAAAAAGACACAAAGAGAAAGCTGCATAAGGAATGACTTCAGACTGAACTTACTCTGCAATTAGTGTCTGTTTAGTTGCAAGCAATCTTTATGCGCTGCTGCCTGCAGCACAGTGACTTAATTGACCTTTCCTTCTGTAACTGCAGTATCTCCGGCAGTGCCAATCTCCTTGGATTTATAATTCCAGGTCATAGTTCTGACTTAAACAGTATTACACGTACAAAGATAGAAATTATAAACAATAAAGTTGCTGTTTGACAGCACAGTTTAGATTTGTAAATTGTCATTTGTTCCAAGAGTCCATTCAACTGAGAGATGTTTTGCGGCAGTAACCAGTCAGAATGCCTGCCACAGTTGATCTACTTCATTAAGGACTGAAGTATTCAGGCATCCACGCACTATTGTTCCCAGTTTGGTTTCTGTTTATTTCTTTCCAATTTTTCTTTCTTTGTGTACATTACCTAAAATGTGAATGATTTATGTGCCAACTTCAGTCAAAGTTTTTGGTTTTGTGCAACTGTAGTTATTAGAATCAAAAAGCTGTATGGCACGCAAACAGGCCCTTCAGCCCATCTTGTCTATGCCGACCAAGTTGATATACGTGGCTAGTCCCATTTGCCTGCATTTGGTTGATAACCCTCTAAACCCTTCCCATCCATATATATGTCCAAAAGTCTTTTAAAAGACATCATTGTATCCACTTCTATAGCTTCCTCTGGCAGTTCATTCTAAATACAGAATAGCGTCTTGAGGGAAAAGATTGCCTCCATGTTCCTTCTTGTATCTCTTCCCTCATCTCTAGTTTTAAAATCCATTCCCGTGGGGGAAAAAGTGTAAAAACTAATTCATGTTAAATTTTGCCTAGATCCATCTATTTTGCAAGAAAACTTAACCATTCAAAAGAGAAAATAATTTGCTTGAATTTGTGGACTGGATTTTTAAATATTGGAAGCAAAGCTATTTTTCTATTATTTTAATAGAAAGTTCTTTTTTTGTAAAGGAAAGCTGAATAAGATGAAATGCATATAATGGAAGAAATTCTCATGGCCAAATATGGCAAATTAATTTAAATTCCTTGAGGATTAAGGTTTATTTTTGACTTAAGGATGGTAATTTTGAGTTAAAAGTAAACATAATTTCTTAGTTCTTTTCATTGGCTCAGCTTAAACTAGTACTTTATCATTTTTATTAACCTGTAAAATTTGATTTGCTGAACAAGTGTGATAGCTCATTTTTCTGCGAGTGACACAAAGTTATTTTGAACACTCAGATAATGTTTTTTTTTCTGAAAATTTCTTTTAGGTTTTATGAAATCTTAGATATGGTGTAGAAACAGGCACTTCAGCCCATTCCACTTTGATCATCAACCACCTATTTTACAGTAATCCTACATTAATCATTAATCCCCTTTTTAATATTTTCATATACTCATCAATTTACATATTTTACTATTCATCTACACACTCGTGGTAATTTATAGCGACCAATTAATTTACCACTACTTGGGATGTGGGATGAAATAAGGATCACCCAGTGAAAATCTATGCAGTCGCAGGGAGAAGGTGCAAACTTCACACAGATAGCACCCAAGGTCAGGTTTCAAAACGGTTCTCTGGCACCATGAGGCAGCAGCTTTACTGGTTGTGCTGCTATACTGCCTTTACATTTACCTTGGTGAAGGT
Source organism: Raja brachyura (assembly GCA_963514005.1). The sequence continues at coordinate 52,724,468 of OY740782.1, forward strand.
TGATGCATCATTTTCAAGTATAATGCTTATGCTGCTGAACATTGGGATGTTAATCTTTTCATATGGGAGGCATGGATAATTGATCCTCATGTTGCAGATAGTAATTCTTAAAGGTTACTGTGTTACAGTCTCTTGGTCTTGGTGTAACTCATAGAAGGACAATTGCAGGAACTGACAGACGTTCCTCACTCATTGTATTATGTTATGAAGTTGAATCTGCTAAAACTACAATGTAACTACATAAATGCAACAGCACTTTGTTATTTGTAGTGATGTACAATAAAGTATGCGCGGAAAGTACCAATCCACCACTTCCACAGGAAGCTCATTCCACACCGCTACCACTCTGAGTAAAGAAGTTCCCCCTCATGTTACCCCTAAACTTATGTCCCTTAATTCTAAAGTCATGTCCTCTTGTTTGAATCTTCCCTAATCTCAAAGGGAAAAGCTTGTCCACATCAACTCTGTCTATCCCTCTCATCATTTTAAAGACCGCTATCAAGACCCCCTTAACCTTCTGCGCTCCAGAGAATAAACACCTAACTTATTCAACCTATCTCTGTAACTTAGCTGTTGAAACCCAGGTAATATTCTAGTAAATCTCCTCTGTACCCTCTCTATTTTGTTGACATCCTTCCTATAATTGGGCGACCAAAATTGTACACCATACTCCAGATTTGGTCTCACCAATGCCTTGTACAATTTTAACATTACATCCCAGCTTCTATACTCAATGCTCTGATTTATAAAGGCTAGCATACCAAAAGCTTTCTTTACCACCCTATCTATATGAGATTCCACCTTCAAGGAACTATGCACGGTTATTCCCAGATCCCTCTGTTCAACTGTATTCTTCAATTCCATACCATTTACCATGTACGTCCTATTTTGATTTGTCCTGCCAAGGTGTAGCACCTCACATTTATCAGCATTAAACTCCATCTGCCATCTTTCAGCCCATTTTTCCAACTGGCCTAAATTACTCTGTAGACTTTGGAAATCCTCTTCATTATCCACAACACCCCCCTATCTTGGAATCATCTGCATACTTGCTAATCCAATTTACCACCTCTTCATCCAGATCATTGATGTACATGACAAACAACAAAGGACCCAACACAGATCCCTGAGGCACCCCACTAGTCACCTGCCTCCAACCCGACAAACAGCCATCCACCATTACCCTCTGGCTTCTCCCATTCAGCCACTGTTGAATCCGTCTTGCAATTCCTGCATTTATACCCAACAGTTGAACCTTCTTAACCAACCTTCCAGGAGGAACCTTGTCAAAGTCCATATAGACAACATCCACTGCTTCACCCTCATAAATTTCCCTAGTAACCTCTTCAAAAAATTCAAGAAGATTAGTCAAACATGACCTTCCAGGCATAAATCCATGTTGACTGTTCCTAATTAGACCCTGTTTATCCAGATGCTTATATATTATCTCTAAGTATCTTTTCCATTAATTTTCCCACCACTGAAGTCAAACTAACTGGTCTATAATTGCTAGGTTTACTCTTAGAACCCTTTTTAAACAATGGAACAACATGCGCAGTACGCCAATCCTCAGGGACAATTCCCGTTTCTAATGACATTTGAAATATTTCTGTCATAGCGCCGGCTATTTCTACACTAACTTCCCTCAATGTCCTAGGGAATATCCTGTCAGGACCTGGAGACTTATCCACTTTTATATTTTTCAAAAGTGTCAGTACTTCTTTTACTTTGAAACTCATAGTATCCATAGCTACTCTACTAGTTTCCCTTGCCTCACATAATTCAATATCCTTCTCCTTGGTGAATACCGAAGAAAATAAATTGTTCAATATCTCCCCCATCTCTTTTGGCTCTGCAGACAGCTGTCCACTCGGTCTCTCCAATGGACCAATTTTATCCCTTGTTATCCTTTTGCTATTAATATAGCTGTAGAAACCCTTTGGATTTACTTTCACCTTACTTGCCAAAGCAACCTCATATCTTTTAGCTTTTCTAATTTTTTTCTTAAGATTCTTTTTACATTCCTTATACTCCTCAAGCACCTCATTTACTTCATGCTGCCTATAATTATTGTAATCTCCCTCTTTTTCCGAACAAGATGTCCAATTTCCCTTGAAAACCAGGGCTCTTTCCAATTTTTACTGGTTCCCTTCAACCGAACAGGAACATAAAGATTCTGTACTCTTAAAATTTCACCTTTAAATGTCCTCCATTTCTCTTCTACATCTTCCCCATAAAACAAAATGTCCCAGTTCACTCCTTTTAAATCATCTTGCATCTCGTTAAAGTTAGCCTTTCTCCAATCAAAAATCTCAACCCTAGGCCCAGTTCTGTCCTTCTCCATAATTATATTGAAACTAATGGTATTGTGATCACTGGACCCGAAGTGCTCCCCAACGCATACCTCTGCCACCTGTCCCGTCTCATTTCCTAACAGGAGGTCCAGCACTGCCCCTCCTCTAGTAGGCACCTCTATGTATTGCTGCAAAAAACTATCCTTTTCAAAGCCTCCACTTCCGTCCTACTAATTGGAGAACCAGAACTGCATACAATACTCCTGCGGTTTTGCACAGAGAGGAGCTCTCTAAATGCACTGGCAAAATAAGTTTGGGACTGCAGATAGGAGAGATTTATTGCAAAAAGACAGCTTTTACGAATGGGCATTCAAGTGCAGTGCCCATTTCATCAGTAGATTAGTCATACAGTGTGGAAACGTGTCCTTCAGCCCAACTTGCCCACGCCGAATAACATGTCTCATCAACACTAGTCCCATTTGCCTGCGTTTTAGCCCATATTCCTCTAAATCTGTCCTATCTATGTGCCCATCTCATTGTTTCTTAAATGTTGCGATAGTTCCTGCCTCAACTACTTCCTCTGGCAGCTTGTTCCATACACCACCACCGTCTGTGTGGAAAAAGTTCACCCCTCAGATTCCTATTAAATCTTTCCCCCGTCACCTTAAATCTGTGCACTCTGGTTCTCAATTTCCCCCACTCTGGGCGCAAGACTGTGTGTCTACCCGATCTGTTCCTCTCATGATTTTATACACCTTTGTAAGATCACCCCTCATCCTCCTGTGCTCCAAGGTATAGAGACCCAGCCTGCTGAACCTGTCCCTATAGTTCAGAACGCGAGTACTGGCAACATCCTCGTAAATCTTCTGTTACTTTCCAACTTGACAACATCTTTCCTGTAACATGGTGCCCAGAACTGAACACAATACTCTGCGGCCTCACCAAAGTCTTATATAAGTGAATACACGTCTCATACAAGTTAATACAAGGATTGTGACTATTTTCTGAAGGAAATTCAGGAAGGTTTGACGGAGACAGTGATGGCTGCATGATAGCAGGGAGTCTTCTTCTTGTGCATAGTGTGCACAGCCTAAAGTTGCAGGACAACTTGTTCTATTTGATCTTATTTGATTGTGCACGTCGGGTTGATCGCATTTGTCAAAATTGAAGGTAGACCACGTGAAGGTTGCAATCTCCCACCCTATCGCAGGGAGTGAGACAGAGTCAGAATGGGGTGGACAGAATTGACTTTCGTTATTACCTTCGGTGAACTTCCCCACCCTGTTTTATTTTGCCTCAGTCAGTTGGGTGCTGGAAGGTTCAGTGGTGACCTGGGGGCCAGGCTGTACTTGTTGTGAAGGTCTGCACTGAACTGTGGGATCGTCACAGAGAAACCACCAACAAAGTGTATTCCTGGACTACATCCACTATGTTCTAGAACCAAAGAACTGCAGATGCTGGTTAATTCACAAAAGGATTCTGTTTCACCTGGAATGACTGCTGGGGTTTCTGGATCCAAGTGAGGCAGAGGTTCATATGCACCTCCCGTAACCTCAGTGTTCTTGATGTGGGCTCCTGTGCATCAGCAAACCCAAGCATAGACTTGCCGACCGTTTTGCTGAATACATGCGCTTAGTCTGCCAAGGTTTACTGGATCTGCCAGTTGCTAGCCATTTCAACTCGCCTTCCTGTTCCCATACTGCCCTTATTGTCCTGGACCTCCTCCATTGCCAGTGAGGTCACACACAAACTGGAAGAACAGCATCTCTTATTCCACTTTGCTAGCTTACAACCCAATGGTATGATCATTGGATTCTCCAATTTTAAGTAACCTCTAACCCCTCCCTTTCTCTGGCCAAGCTAGACATTTGTGGGTTATGGCAGCGACCAGCCGAGAGCTCGGAGACTGCCTGCCCCCCCCCCCCTTCTTCAATCTTACATCCCTGCCCGGGTGTCCCTGGAGGAAGGATACAGTGTCCACGGGCATCTTGGCCGCTTTCTCAAGGGCCTTGAATGCTTCACGGATGGAAGTTACGTTTGATACTTATAATAATCCTCATTTTAGATTGTGTCTCCTTAGAGTAGTGATTTACATTGTGTACCTGTAAATTAACTTTAGTTTTGAGATACAGCACGAATACAGGCCCTTCAGTCCACCGAGTCTGCAAGGACTTGCGATGCCAGTACTCTAAGGGCAATTCACAATCTACCGAAGCCAATTAACCTCTAAACCAGTAGGACTTTGGAGTGTGGGTGGAAACCGGAGCACCCAGACAAAACCCACGCGGTTACGGGGAGAATGCAAACTCCATACAGACAGCACCCGTTGTCAGGATTGAACCGGTTCTGGCGCTGCAAAGCAGCAACTCTGCCACTGGGCCGCGCCCTAGAAATCGTGGAGAAATCGCACTTTGTTAATAATTTATGCTATCCTGTAATTTGACTAACCAACTTTTAAAATCAAGTACTGGTGCTGCTGTATCACCCAACTATTTTGAACAATGTATTTACTGCTCATGGATTGTAATATTCTTGCTGGCATGGAAGCTTTTAGTTTTATCCCTCTGTTTGGGATTAATCCCATTTGGGATTATATCGCTGTAAAGCAGCAACTCTACCCTTGCGCCACCGTGCTGCACACATTTTGCACAAAAAATCGCAGCCTAACCAAAGTTTAAAAACCGATATGACTTCCTGATTGTTTGAGAAGGAACTGCAGATGCTTGAAAATCGAAGGTAGACAAAAATGCTGGAGAAACTCAGCGGGTGAGGAAGCATTTATGGAGCGAAGGAAATAGGCAACGTTTCGGGTCGAACCCCTTCTTCAGACTGACTTCCTGATTCTTGCACTCAATGCCCCGTTGTTATGTTTCTGCGCTGTGAATTCCATGCAATCCAAAGATGCAATCTACACGAATTTGGGAGAGAGGGGAAGTCAGTTTGATTGGTGGGAGGGAGGTATCGATGAAAGATCCGCTCTGTGATCTTCGGTAGCGAGAGCGAGCTGCGGGGCTGCATGCAACCACTCCTCTCTCCACTGTCTCCAGCCCAGCGTGCTCTGTGGTCGCCGATGATGGTTGACGACGGGTTGCAAATAGAACGGACTACGAGTGCCCCGCTATTGCCGGAGAAGCGGATTATGAATGATAGGGGGTTGTACCGGTTGCTCGGGGCTCTATATCCCCGCGTAACTTCCATAGAGACGTTCATTTCCCAGATCGACCACGTTGCACCACCAGTTTTAGTGGAGGCGTCTGATACCGATAACTATAAGCGGTTTATCTCCCAACTCACCGTGTGCATCCCCGGGGAGGCAAAGCCTCTGTGGCAGCCGGTCACATTTCAGCAGGTAGGAAGGCTGTTGGACCCGAAAGCAAATGTATTGCATTGTACTATATCACATTCTTGCAGCGTGTAAGAAATTAATGTTTGGCGCCTTCTACAGTCGAAGTAACATTTTGTTGACTGGTGCAAACGTTCTAAAAGGTTATTGTGAATCAATCTAATTGGTTGACTAACTTCCCGCTTGACAAAGCATGAAAGGTTAGGCTTTTTAAAAGTTAATTGTCACAAAATTGATGTTGCAAACTTTCAATTCAGATTTGTCTGAAGATTTGTACCATGTGACATTGCAGCCAAGTATAATTTGGCGTATTTTGTATTGCGTTGTAATCCCTCCCCTAAACCAGCTCATGGCGCCGCCCTCATAAGGTCATGAAAGCCCTGTCCCACTGTACGAGTTCATTCAAGAGCTCTCCCGAGTTTAAAAAAATCAAACTTGTGGAAGCACGTAGAATGAATGTAGCGGGTACGTCGGAGCTCGAGGGCGTCTCTTAGTGGCTCGTAATGCTAACGGCAGGTACTCGAGAAACACGGTAAGATCGGGAAGACTCGTGAAGATTTTTCAACATGTTGAAAAATGTCCACGAAAGCCCCGAGTACCTACGTGCGGCCATTACCGTAAATCTCCGAGTTCGAATCAGGGCAAACTCGGGAGAGCTCTTGAATGAACTTGTACAGTGGGACAGGGCTTTAAGTGATAGGAGCAGAATTAGGCCATTCGGCCCATCAAGTCTACGCTATTCAATCATGGCTGATCCATCTCTCCCTCCGAACCCCATTCTCCTGCCTTCGCCCCATAATGCCTGACACCCATACTAATCAAGAATCTATCGATGTCTGCAAAGAATTCCACAGATTCACCACCCTCTGACTAAATAAATTCTTCCTCATCCTCTTAAAGCACCATCTTTTAATTCATCTATAACATCTAGTCCTAGACTCTCCCACCAGTGGACAAAAGGCCAAAAGGGACTTCTGCTCTAAGTCGGAGGATGTGGGGGATGTTCAGCAACTGTGGCGGGGCTTGAATGCCATCACCTCCTACAAGGCAAAATCAGGAGGCAGCTCAACCGACAGCGAAGCATCACTCCCTGACCAGCTCAATGTGTTCTATGCACCGTTCGATAGGGAGAACACTGATGTGCCTTCTCGAGCCCCCAGTCGCCCTGACGGTATCACAGTCACAGAGGCTGACATCAGAAGATCCTTCGGGCGGTGAACCCTCGGAAAGCGCCTGGACTGATGGTATACCCGGTCGAGTTCTTTAGACCTGTACAGACCAACTGCCGGTAGTTTTTGCGGACATTTTCAACCTCTCATTTCTGAGGTCTGAGGTTCCCACTTGCTTTAAGAGGGCATCAATTATACCAGTGCCCAAGAAAGGTAAGGTGACATGCAATGATTATCGACCAGTGGCACTAACGCCTGCGGTGATGAAGTGCTTTGAGAGGTTGATTATGGTGCACATCAAGTCCTACCTCAACAAGAACCTCGACCAACTACAGTTTGCATACCGCCACATCAGATCAACGGTAGATGCAATTTCACTGGCTCTCCACGGCACTGGATGACTTGGATAATAAAAACACCTACGTCAGGCTGTTGTTTATAGACTACAGCTCGGTGTTTAATATCATCATCGCTTCCAAGCTGGTTACCAAACTCACAGAACTGGGCCTCTGCGCATCACTCTGCAATTGGATCCTCGACTTCCTCATCCACAGACCACAGTCTGTTCGAATTGGAGGAACCACTTCATCCTCAGTAACATTTAGCACGGGAGCACCTCAAGGCTGCGTGCTCAGCCCCCTGCTTTGCTCACTCTATACCCATGACTGCGTAGCCGGACATAGTGCGAACTCCATCATCAAGTTCGCCGACGACACCACTGTGGTTGGACGAATCACAGATGGGGACTAGTCAGAGTATAGAAGTGAGATCGGCCAACTGGCCAAACGGTGCCAGCATAACAACCTGGCTCTCAACATCAGTAAGACCAAGGAACTGATTGTGGTCTTTGGTAGGGGTAGGATGAGGACCCACAATCCTGTTCATATCAATGGGACAATGGTGGAGAGGGTCCAAAACTTCAAATTCCTGGTCGTACATATTTCGGAATATCTTTCCTGGACCCAGCACACTGATGCAATTGTAAAGAAGGCACATCAGGGACTCTACTTCCTGAGAAGATTACACAGATTCGGCATGTCGAAGAGGATTTTTCTAAACCTCTACAGGTGCAAGGTAGAGAGCATACTGACTGTTGCATCGTGGCCTGGTTCGGCAACTTGAACGTCCAGGAGCGAAAAAGACTATAAAAAGTTGTTACCACTGCCCAGTCCATCACCGGCTTTGACCTCCCCACCGTCTGTGTTGCCTTTGGGTTGGAAATGCTAAAGCTGTGTTGCCTAATTAAAGTTGCCTTGCTTTCAATATAATTAAAAGTCTAATCTTGGCCACTTCCTGTTTGCGCTTTATATTGATTTTAGAAAAAGCGCTACCACGTACGGTTGTGGTACAGGTGTTGAGGATTTTTCCCATCGATGAAAAATAAAAGTTATTAGTGTTAATAAATGTTGAGATTCTCTCTCCTGTCAATCACGCCATGAAGGCCACGCCTCTTCTGGTGGGAGGGGGTGAGGGACTATAAAACCCAGAAGTGTGGGCATGGCTCAGTCTCTGCAAGGTGGAGCAGGGAGAAGTCACAACTCTCTGTCTTTAGTGGCCTTGCACCCTTCTTAAAATGGTATGAAACTGCACTTGAATTTGGTGGCCTTGCACCCTGCTTGAAGTGGTAAGAAACTGCACCTGAATTTGGTGGCCTTGCACCCTGCTTGAAATGGAATTTCAAGGAATAGCCGTGCGTCAACTGCCAGCCCACAAGCCGTAAGTGAATGAGCTGCCAGCACACCAGGCTTGAGTGACTGAGCCGCCAACCCAAGAATCCATTCGGCCCACAATGTCGATGCTAGCCCTCTGAAAACCCGTCCCTTCAGCCCACAACACCCATACTAGCGCTCCAGAAAGGTTCCCCCCCCCCCCCCCCCCCCTACTGGCCACCAATATTGGAATTGGTGGAGAGGTGGAATATTGCGTTGGGGGACCAGCCCTCCCGTGTGAACATGGGACCCAACAGATCCCACCTAGTCTAGTGTATTTATATATATATATAATATAAATATATATACACACACACAAACACACACACACACACATATGTTTGTGCATGTACTTGTAAATATATATACACACTGATTTATTATATTGTTTACTGTACGATACATATTCTGTTGTGCTGCAGCAAGTAAGAATTTCATTGTTCTACTTGGGACATATGGCAATAAAACATTCGTGACAACAGAATAAACAAGATTTTTCTAATTTCTTTTCAGTTATCTGCACAAAGTGATGTGGTAATGAGAGTTATCCAACGGATTTGTGAAAAAAGGAAAAGAAATGTGCTAAGTTTTGGCTACAGTAATGCAACTGAAGCAAGCTTCATCCCTGTGAGATCTACTCCCAATGTACGTAGTTACCAAATAAATACCACCACGTCTATTATCAAGACCAGTGTGCTGTGGAAAACACTGGTGAGCAGGATTGGGGATGATGTCATGATGTATCTGCTGGAGCACTGTTCCCTCTTTAGGCTAGTCCCACCATGCTGCTGCTTTCAGCTATGTGGAGTGCCCATTTATACTCTCTTTTCAGGTGGTAGTCAACTCCAGTCTACCTGGCTTAGGCAGAGGCCAGTTCAATATCGGCCCTGCCTTGCACTAAGGAATGCTCAAATGAAACTCAGCTCTTACAAGGAGTTCCTTTCAAAGAGGAGGATATGGAAGGAAAGATTATCAAGAGCTGGAAATCTATTAGCAAGTAGACAACTTGGTGCAGAGCCCACTAAGCATAATGTTAGAAAAGCACCTCATGTCCCTCGATGCAGGTCTGTAAAGAGGGCCAGACTTGAAGTCGATATTGGAAGATGGACATTAAAGGATGTGGGCATGAAAGATGGTCAGTCGCGAAAAAGATTTTTGGATGATGACAGAGTGGAGGCTTCTGCAAAGAGATTAAAAGTAAGCCAGCTGTCGGAGCTGGTGAAAAATAAAGTAACAGAACATGAAGGATTGCTTGTGGAAGGTAAGTCACACGAGTCTCCACAAGCAAGTGAGCAATCTGGTGGTATAATTGATCAGTCATTTGAAGGAGTCATGGAATGGAATGGAGAAGTTAGTAATAATGAATGTACAGCAAAGGATCACAAATTCACTTCACTGAAGAGCAGAGTGGAGGGAAATATCAGTGCGGCCTGGAAAAGGCAGGATCTAGGGAATGATGCCAAGACGCAGGAGCTGACTGAAAGCGAAACAAATCAACATTTCATGCAAGGTGCAGAAATTGTGTCTTCGAACAAAGATGCTCTGTCGACTCTAGATACAGCATTCACAGGGCTGCAGGATATAAATACATTGACGTACCACAAATGTGGAAAGAGTTGTGATCATTTCACAGGTGAAATTGGTGAATGGGCTGAATGTAAGGAAATAGAATGCGTAAGAAGGAAAAAGTCTAAGCAAAATGGCAGAGAAACAAGCAGAACTCTGAGCACAAACAACAAGAGCGGAGAGAACACCTATTGGAAAAATGCCAGGAAAGCTGGACAGTGCCACGCAGAGTTTGGTGGCTTCGTAAAGCCTATATTCACTGGGTCATCACTACATCCATTTAAAGATGCACCGACAATCAAGAAAAGACCATGGAGTGAAATTTATATAGAAAGAGGGAGTATAATGTATTGCAATAATATTGCGGAATGTTTACCAAAGACATTTATATTGAATCAATTGCAGGACTTCAGCACAGGTGGTCAGAGGCTTGTAGAAGCCATATTCTTGAATAGAAATGTGTTAGGAACTAAGATGGCACAGCAGCAGCAGCAGCTTAGTAATCACTGGAGAAAGAAAAAGTTTCCAAAGCGCTACTGGCAAATGAGAAATCTTTTCCTTCGATTGTTGAGGAATCATAAACGCTGTCCATATCTGCAAATATTGATCAGAAATTGTTATGTAAATATTCAGAAAGGAAGAAAGGTCATTGATGCTTCAAGCGTTGAACTAAATAATGCACCAATCTCTGTTACAAAGATGACTTTTAGACCTTTCAGCAGCTGTGTTGCAGGGTTGGAACCTCGTACTCCTGATGGGGCCCGTGGCCACCCAATTGAAAAACAGCAACCTATATTAAACAACAGCTTAAGGGATAATTTGTCTGTGAGCACTGACCTTCATGGCCACGATTTGACAATAGGAACACGTTTGGAAGAGCATGCGCATTCTTGGAGAGCTTTGGAATGCCCTGGTGCCTGTCCTGAGCAGAGTCATCTTCCTGAAGGTCCAGCAGGTGAAGAGAAAGCAAATGAAGAGATCAGAACATCTGTAGACTTCAACAGTAGTGAAGGATCAAGTAACTCGGACATGCTGTGTTTGCTTAAGCAGTACAGCAGTCCACTTCAGGTCTATCGATTTGTGAGGGAGTGTTTGCTCAGGGTTGTATCAGATGAACTCTGGGGTTCAAATCACAATAAATTCAGATTCCTGAAGAACGTAAAGAAGTTCATTTCCTTGGGGAAGTTTGATAAATTCTCATGCAGTGAAATGATGTGGAAAATGAGAGTGAATGACTGTGCGTGGCTTCAACTCAACAAAGGTGAAAGACTTACTGTTTTCTTCATTTAGATCAATGTTTAAGATATAGAACCTCTATGCATGAGATGTCTTATATTCCTTAAAATATTATTGCATATTATTGGCAGCTTTATTACAGTTAAATCATTGTGTTGGATATTATTAACTAGGTTTGCAAGTGCTACACGGGTGGGTTTAAACTAAACAGTTGGGGGTGGAGTCAATATTGTGGAAACGTAAGCGGACAGTTAACGGGAAAACGAATGAAGGAAAGGTCACATTTAAACTAACAGGGCAGGGGGATGGGAACCAATGCAAGGAGACAGATGGAGATAAAAGGAGGACAGACGCAAAAGGTAGAAGGGAGATAAGAAAAACTAACCTGAAAGCTTTGTGTCTTAATGCGAGGAGCATTCGTAATAAAGTGGATCAATTGAATGTGCAGTTAGTTGTTAAGGAATATGATATAGTTGGAATTACAAAGACCTGGCTCCTGGGTGACCAAGGCTGGGAGCTAAGCATGCAGGGGTATACGATATTCAGGAAAAATAGACAGAAAGGAAGAGGAGATGGGGTGGCATTGCTGGTTAAAGAAGAGATTAATACAATAGCAAGGAGAGACATTAGCTTGTTTGCTGTAGAATTAGTATGGGTAGAACTGCGAAATAGCCAAGGGCAGAAAATGCTTGTTGGAGTTGTATACAGATCACCAAGCAGCAGTAGGAAGGTTGGGGATAGCATCAAGCTGGAAATTAGGGATGCGTGTAGCAAAGGTACAGCAGTAATCATGGGTAACTTTAATCTACATATAGATTGGGCCAACCAAATTAGTTAAAGTGCTGAGAAGAAGGATTTCCTGGAATGTATACAGGATGGTTTTTTAAACCATTATGTAGAAGAACCGACTAGGGGACAGACCATCCTAGACTGGGTTTTGAGTAATGAGAATGGATTAGTTAGCGATCTTCTTGTGTAAAGCCCCTTGGGCAACAGTGACCATAATATGGTGGAATTCTGCATTAGGATGGAAAGTCACACGGTTAATTCAGAGAGTAGGGTCCTGTTCTTAAAGAAAGGAATTGGCTAGGATAGACTGGCAAATTGTACTTAAAGAGTTGCAATGGCAAAGATTTAAAGACCCCATGGATGAACTCCAAAAATTGTTCATCCCTGACTGGCATAAAATCAAGCAGGGAAGGGGACTCAACCGTGGCTACCGAGGAAAATCCAGTATAGTGTCAAATCCAAGGAAGAGACATATAAATTGACCAGAGGAAGTAGCAAACCAGAGGAATGGGAGATATCTAGAACTCGACAGGGGACAAAGCGGTTAATTAAGAGGGGGAAAAAAGAGCATGAAAATGCTTGCAGGTAATGTTAAAACTCTAAAAGCTTCTTTAGATATGTAATAAAGAAAAGATTAGTGAACACATATGTAGGTCCCTTACACTCAGGGACAGGTGAAATTATAATGGGAAACAGAAATGGCAGAACAGTTAAGGGCCTGTCCCACTTACACGACTTTTTCGGCAACTGCCGGCACCCGTCATAGGTCGTTGCAGGTTGGCGAAAATTTTCAACATGTTGAAAATTCAGCGGTGACCAGAAAGACATTACGACTCTTTGGGCTACTGAGGAGACAACTCACGACTATACAGGCGACACCCCGGCGACATGTCGCGGAGTGAAGCCTGTATGGTCGTGAGTAGTCGCCCAAAGAGTCGTACCTTGTTCTGGTCGGGTCGCCGCTGGATTTTCAACATGAATAAGTCGCGTAAGTGGGACAGGCCCTTAAAACGAGTACCGTGTTTCTGTTTTCACTAAGGAAGAAACAAACAATCACCCAGAAATACTAGGGGATCGCAAATCTAGTGGGAGGGAAGAACTGAAGGGAATCCACATTAGCCAGGAAATGGTGTTAGGTAAACTGTTGGGACTGAAGGTGGATAAATACCCAGGATCTGATGGTCTGCATCCCAGAGTACTCAAGGAGGTGGCCCCAGAAATCGTGGCTGCATTGGTGATCATTTCCCAATGTTCTCTGGACTCTGGATCACTTCCTGTAGACTGGAGGGTAGACAATGTAACCCCCCTTTTTAAGAAAGGGGGGAGAGAGAAAATGAGGAATTATAGATCAGTTAGCCTTACATCGGTAGTGGGGAAGATGCCTGTTGGTTGTTAAAGATGTTATAGCAGCGCATTTGGAAAGCAGTGACAGGATCGGTCAAAGTCAGCATGATTCTATGAAGGGGAAATCATGCTTGACTAATCTTCTGGAATTTTTTGAAGATATGGAAGAGCCAGTGGATGTGGTATATCTGGACTTTTAAAAAGCCTTTGACAAGGTCCCACACAAGAGATTAGTGTGCAAAATTAGAGTGCATGGTATTAGTGGTAGGGTATTGACATGAATAGAGAACTGGTTGGCAGACAAGAAGCAATGAGTAGGAATTAACGTGTCCTTTACAGAATGGCAGACGGTAACTAGTGGGGTATCGCAAGGCTTGGTGCTGTGACCCCAGTTACAATATATATAACAATTTAGACGAGGAAATTAAATGTGACATCTCCACGTTTGCGGATGACACAAAGCTGGGTGGCAGTGTGAGCTGCCATGAGGTTGCTATGAGGCTGTAGGGTGACTTGGATAGGTTGGGTGAGTGGGCGGATGCAGTATAATGTGGATAAATGTGAGGTTATCCACTTTGGTCGCAAGAACGGGAAGGCAGATTATTATCTGAATAGTGTCAGATTAGGAAAAAGGGTGGTGCAATGAGACCTGGGTGTCCTTGTACATCAGTCACTGAAAGTAAGCATGCAGGTAGAGCAGGCAGTGAAAAAAGCTAACGGCATGTTGGCCTTCGTAGCGAGAGGATTTTAGCTTAGGAGCAAAGAGGTCCTACTGCAGTTGTACAGGGCTCTGGTGGGATCGCACCTGGAGTATTGTGTGCAATTGGGGTCTCCTAATTTGAGGAAGGACATTGAGGGAGTGCAACGTAGGTTCACCAGGTTAATTCCCGGGATGGCGGAACTGACATATGATGAAAGAATTGGTCGACTGGGCTTGGATTCACTGGAATTTTGAAGGATGAGAGGGGTTCTTATAGAAACATATACAATTCTTAAGGGATTGGACAGGCTAGTTGCAGGAAAAATGTTCCCGATGTTGGGGGAGTCCAAAACCAGGGATCATGATTTAAGAAAAAGGGGTAGGCCATTTAGGACTGAGATGACGGAAAAAAATATATTTACCCAGAGAGTTGTGAATCTGTGGAATTCTCTGCCACAGAAGGCAGTGAAAGCCAATTCATTGGATGTTTTCACGAGAGAGTTAGATTTAGCTCTTAGGGATAACGGAATCAAGGGATATGGGGAAAAGGCAGGAATGGGGTACAGATTCTGGATGATCAGCCATATATTGAATGGTGGTGCTGGCTCGAATAGCCTACTCCTGCACCTATTTTTCCATGTTTCGAATGGTGACATATTTATATATGTACAATCTAGTTATTTTCAATAGTGTATGTCAAGCCATCAGTTAATTTGAGGTTAGTATTTCTGTTTCAACAAAATATCTCTCAAAAAGCTCAAAATTGTAAGAATTAACTTAAAAAAGACACATAAATCCCGTTCATTACTATACACGGAAAGGAAAACCAAGCATCAGGGGGGTTACTGAAAATTGTCACCGTTTTTTTCAATCCTTTCTTCATATCCTATTGGTGATTGATAATTAAACTCACCAATTTCACTGATACCCAAGCAAATGAAAGAGTCTTTCCCTAGTCACTACTTAAACACCGCTAAAAGTTTTTTCTAATCTCTTTTCCTAATTATAAATATCTGGGAACTAGATATAAAGAAATGTTTTTATTTTCCAGCCCAGCACTTTGTCCCAGCATCGGAACACCAGTTACGTGAAGATATTCTGTCCAGGTTCCTATTTTGGTTAATGGAGGTTTATGTGGTGCATCTGCTCAAGTCTTTTTTTTACATAACGGAGACAACGTTCATGAAAAACACGCTTTTCTACTACAGGAAATGTGTTTGGACAGAAGTGCAGAAGATTGCTGTCCGGTAAGAAAAAGTTTTCATGCTTGTTAATGTTTCACAATAAGTGAAACCCAATGAAATTGGAAGAACGCTGTCCCCTATAGTACCAGATGGAACCATGCATGTTTATACCTCTCCGGGTCCTCTGGTTTCCTCCCACATTCCAAAGATGAGCAGGTTTGAAAGTGAATTGGTTCTGTAAATTGCCCCTAGTGTGTAGGATGTGAGACAACATGGAGCTAGAGTATGGGTGATCAGTGGTCATTGGGCTGAAGGGTCTGTGTCCATGTACTATTCTTGCTAATGCAAAACCCAAATCTGCCACAAATATTCGAAATATGACTGTGGATTTATTTTATCAACATGCTTTCTTTTATAAAACAAAGAATAGCGCTGGCTGGCTTTAAATAAAGGATGCAGTGATACCTTGTCATTTAAACATTCTTTATGCCCCTGACCTGCGCCGTGCCATGGAATCAGGCCCTTCGGCCCACTGAGTCTGTGCCAACCAGCAGTCACCCATACACTGGTTATATACTGCACACTATTGGAGGTCATCTCTGCCTGGCCCTTTTGTAGTTCAATTGTGACATGGTACTAATCATTCCATGCCTGAATGTTGGTCTTATTACATGGTCTGCATCTATTGCTGGGGATTTCCAGTGGAATTGAACATTGTGCAAGCATTAACAAACTGATGGATGGATGGTTATTGATAAAGCAGCTGAAGATGGATCGGTCTGGGACACTGAATGGAAGATGCCGAAGTGGGACTTTGGAGAGCTGAGCACATAATTTTGCCAAATGTGCAGGTGCAGGTTTTTTATTTAAAGTCAGCGCTATTCTTTGTTTTATAAAAGAAAGCATGTTGATAAAATAAATTCACTTAGTCGTATTTGGAATATTCATGGCAGATTTGGGTTTTGCATTAGCAAGAATAGTACACTTATGAAAACTATACAAAGTAGTAATTTTGCTGAGCTGGTCGGGAAAGTTGTCCTGAGGACTTTTAAATCAGTGAGACTAGTTTCACTGGAACACTTGCATGTGAAGAGTACATTAATGCAGGTTTACAAGAATGCAGGCTCACATGGTCCACTAACAGTGCTGCGCTGGTCAAAAAGGCACAGCAACGACTGTTCTTCCTAAGCACATTGAAACGGACTGATCTGCCCCAACAGCTGCTGACGACCTTCTACCGCTGCACCACAGACAGCATACTAACGTATGGCATCTCTGTGTGGTATCTCAGCTGCACGGAGGCGGAGAGGAGAGCTCTTCGGCGCGTTGTCCACAGAGCACCACAGATTATTCGGACACCGCTACCAGCCTTGGAGGGCATCTACCACACATGGTGCCTCAGGAAGGCCGTCAGCATCCATAAAGACTCCTCTCACCCTTGTACTGGACTGTTCGAACTACTCCCTTCCGGCAGACATTACAAGGCCTTCTACACCCGCACCTCCAGACTCAGGAACAGCTTCATTCCCAGAGCTATAACGGCTCTGAACCGGCCATGCTGAATACCCTCCCACCCCCATGGACTGTCTCCCTCGGCCTCGCACTTTAGTCTGTGTTGATGTTACTGGTCAAATATTCGTTTTTACAAACCTTGTTCTCGGGGTATTTAAACCTAAATTTTATTTGTCGATTAAGTTCTGACATTGGATGGAAGTTGCAAACCAAATCTCGTTGCACTTATGTGTAATGACAATAAAATATATTATTATGAAGGCTTCTTGCTTGGTACATCTGGAGTTTAAGATACGTGATACATGGTCATTTATTTTAAAGTGAGGAAATCAATTGGAGAAATAAAAACATGCAAATATATTGGTGCATCAATTTGCATAGTTGAAGCAGAGACCGGAAGAATACATGAAGCAAAATTAGATTGGGGAGGGAGATCGGTACATTGCAATCAGCTTTCGCACAAGCATCTCTTCCATTACCTGAAGCTCTGCACTTCTGTGCTAATGTAGTTCCAAGTTTTACCACAAGGTGTCTTCATTGAGCTGCAAAGCTTCTATTAATGTCTAAAAGTAAATAAAAGTTCCTGCAGAAATTGCACATAAAATATCCTGTTTGAAACCTGATAATTCAACATTGCATAATACTTGATTTATCTTTTATTGTCTACTTTGCTTATGTTTTAGTTAATTAACTTTTTTGTCCCAAAAAACTTTGTAAATCAAAAAGTAAGGTAATATCTGTAGATGGTTTTGCATGCAACCAATAACATAGTTACCTCAGTACCATTAACCCCGCCTAGTTAACATCAATCATAACGCCTTCCCCTTCCTGGATACGGTTCACTATGTAGTAGGTCTGCTCGCCACAGGTTAGAATATTCTCGGGTTGTACATCTCTTGCACCAGTAGCAACCAATCCACACTGTATTGCCCTCCCCACCCTACCCCATAATAAACATGAGGGAGGCTTTGGGTTTCATTTGCAGTTTCTGCTAATTATGAATGAATGCTGAGTTAATTTCCATAACAGCCATTACCTCAGTTATACCTTGAGGTTTCAGGGACAATTCTATCGTTTCTTTCTTTTTAACTGCCTTTGACTCGTATTCATTCTTCCAGGATGGAAAATTCAAATACGAGAAGTCATAGCTTTAAGATGAGAGGGGAAAAGATTTACGAGGCATTTTTATTTTACGCAGAGTGGTTGGTGCTTGGAACATGTTATTAGGTAAGGGGGAAACTGATATGATACCAACATTAAGAGGCATCTAAAAAAACAGGCACATGAACATGAAGGAAATGAAGAACCATAGTCTATGAGCAGGCAGATGGGATTAGTTTAAATTGGGCATCATGGCTGACACAGACATTGTGGGCTGGAGGGCATGTTCCTGTGCTATACTGTTCACTGTTCTATGCAAGATAACTGATATGTTCTTTGTACAGGGAGGTTGATAGTCCTTTATAGTTGGATTTTGAGGATTCATATGAAGAGAACAATAAAAATAAAAAATAAATCTGAGCTTTGATAACACAATTTGGATGTTTTTGATTCACTTCAACAGGCTGTAGGGACATTATGTTCTAGTTTGATTTCCAAAGCTGCACATTATATCTGGCCAAGAGATGTTCAGTTTAATTATTATTGTAGAGGTATGGTATGTGGCTGTTTAGTCTGTGATTGGACAAAAACAGCTGGCGTGACTCTGTATTTTCTTAGGTTCGCCTATGATGAGCATTTGTCGGCACAAGGCCTGTACTCGCCAGAATTTAGAAAAATGAGGGGGACCTCATTGAAACATACAGAATAGTGAAAGGCTTGGAGAGAGTTATAAATTCACCTGGGGATCTTATAGAATCATATAAAATTCTTAAGGGATTGGACAGGCTAGATAGGAAAAATGTTCCCGATGTTGGGGGAGTTCAGAACCAGGTGTCACAGTTTAAGAATAAGGGGTAGGCCATTTAGGACTGAGATGAGGAAAAACATCTTCACCCAGAGAGTTATGAATCTGTGGAATTCTCTGCCACAGAAGGAGGCCGATTTACCTTACTTTTGGTGAGCTTGATGAGCGTCAAAGCAGTAGTTTTAAATGCCGTATCTTGAACTAGTGATAATGTATAAGAAAGAATATCTTTGTTTTCCCTGCAACTACAGAAATCATCTAGCGAAAGTGCAGCTACAACCAATTTCGGAAAAGGATGTGGAACAGAAACTTCAGCAGAAGACCACAGCACCCCCTTCCAGTTTACGGTTTATTCCGAAGAAAAATGGTTTGCGACCAATTGTGAACATGCGAAATATAGCAGGACTAAAAACCTCTGGGAAAAGGCAAAACTATAACAGGGTTAGCAAATCCTTTTCTCTTTTGTATGGTGTCTGTGTTGAAAATGAATTGAGAATGCATCATGGCTGACAAGCCTGGCATCAGAATTGGTTTATTGTTACTCGTGAAGTCAGAATGTTTTGTTCATAGTCCAAGTTAACATTTCGGTGCAGTACTGAAGAGGTGCTGAGTGGGTCAAACTGTCTGCCGATAGCAACATTTCTGCTGTTGCAGAGGATTACATTTCTGTGGAAGTTATTACACCGCAGTTAACAAAGAATAAATGAATAAAAGAATAAATAATGCAAGCCAGTTCAGTTTTATGGCTATAAAAAGTTTTGAAATAATATATATTTTTTCCTTCAGACTCAGATGAAGATCCTTTTTGATGTACTGAATTATGAGTATCAACGGAATCCAGCCCTAAAGAGCTCCTCTGTGTATGGACTTGATGACATTTACAAAGCATGGAGGGAGTTTGTGTTACAGAATTTGAAAGCTGGAAAAGTGAGCAAGGGATGCCCTTATTATTTTGTCAAAGTGAGTCAGATTAAATTATGTTTATTTCATTAGTCTCAACCAATTCCAGGAGTGACTTGGTGACAAAGTGGGTAATGGTCTCTGCATCCTTAAAGTAGTTGGTGAAGCAGATTAACCTGAGTTGTCTCATTGATTGTGTCCCACATTGCCCAGAATTTACCTTCTCCAGAAGGCTGGTCTTGTTTGGCCAGATGGCCCTCGAACTAAGCATTGCAGCTCATTTCCAAAGTGCCTCGAACCACACAACCAAGTCACATAAATGGGCCCTCCCCCAGAATGTCCTCTGGAACCCCCAGGCAGACAGCAGAGCTTCTCTCTCCTGAAACTGTCACAGAAAATGCCGGCAAAGCTCAGCAGGTTAGGCAGCATCAGTGGAAAGAGAAACAACTGAGTGCTCTGGCTCTGACTACATGGATCTGAAACATTTGTTTTTCGTTTTACAGATGCCGTCTGATCTGCTATTTGTTGCCAGCATCTTCTGTTCTTATTTCAGATTTCCAGCACCTGCAGTTTTTATGACACCAATAATATCAAGGAATTTCAATTTTTGACTGTCTCTAACATTCAGAAATATTGAAAACCCTATTAAAAATGAAATAGTCACATTTTCATACTTATCAAAGATAATAGTTAAGAATAAATAAAAACATTTTCTCAGTAATTAAAACATTAAACTAAACACTAATAATTAAAATTGTAACTTGCTTTTCTCCCTCGCATCCATACAGAATGAGCAGCTGTGGAACTCAGCTGAAAAATTGGGAAACTTCTGCGTTTTCATGATATTCTTGAAATGCATCAGCAAATGTTCTGAGGAATAGTCAAAGTCATTCAGAACGGAAACAGGCCCTTCGGCCCAACTTTCCCTTGCCTACCAAGGCATCCCATCAACATAGGTCCCACCAACTTGTGTTTGGCCCATATCCCTCTGAACCTTTCCTATCCATGCACGTGACCAAATATATTTTAAATGTTAATGTACATGCCTCAACTACCTCCTCTGGTAGTTCATTCATATACTTTCCATCCTCTGTTGGCAAAATATCCCCCTAGGTTCTTATTAAATCATTCCCCTCTCATCCTAAACCTATGTCCTCTGGTTCTTCATTCCCCTACTATGGGTAAATGAAACTCTGTGCATCTACCTTATCTATGAACCTATGCACCTCAATAAGATCACCCTTGATATACACCACAGACAGCAAAGACACCAACCATTCTCTCAGGGACACCACTCGACACAGACCAGCAGTCCAATGAACACCCTTCCACCACCACCCTTTGCTCTCTTCCGTGAAGCCAATTCTGCGGGGATCGCTGGTCAGTGCGGACTCGGTGAGGCAAAGGACCTGTTTCCACGCTGTATCACTAAACTAAACTAAATTGTATCCAGTTGAAATGTAGTGACAAGGAACTGCAGATGCTGGTGTACAAATAAGGACACAATTGCTGAATAACTCAGTGGGTCAGGCAGCATCTCTGGAGAACATGGATAGATGTTGTAAAAGGTTCAGCCCCAGAACATCACTTGTCCATGTTCTCCAGCAATGCTGTCTGATCTGCTGATTCACCCCAGCACTTTGTGCCTTTTTCTGTATCCAGTTAGCCACCTCTCCCTAGATCCAATGCGATCTAATGTTCCAGAACAGCCTACCATGCAGATCCTTACCAACTCTGAGTTTCACTTCGGGCTGACAACAAATTCCAACTCATTAATTCTTAATAATGAATACAGAATGCATATTACATTTGAAGACATGTTAATTACCAATTAGCAATCCATTTCTGGCATAATGTGTACTTTCATCGATGTTCTAACTTTGAAGTAAGATTTCTACACTGGACCAAACTGAAATGGTATATTTGGAGATTGCGGGATTATATTGTGCTGATGACTTTGCTGTCTCTAGGCAATCGTGTTCCCAGTGATATTACACTTTTCTGTAATGATTTATAATAAATGTGTCTGTTAAGATGTAGACACAAGGAAATGCAGGAGCTGGATGACAAAAAAATGACACAAAGTGCTGGGATAACTCAGCAGGACAGGCAGCATCTCTGGATGTCTGAAGAAAGGTCCAGACCTGAAATGTCATCTATCCTTTTCTCTCCAGAGATGTTGCCCGACCCACTGAGTTTTTACACCATATTGTGTCTTGCGTCTGTTTGTTAGATATCTTATACTGAAACAGAGTGGAGGCTATTTATAGAGATTCCGTGATGTTCCCGACAAATCCCATCCCATGTTCAAACCAGGCCAATGTGTTGGCTTCACTGCTCAGTTGTATTCTTATTTCCTAATCATTCAGGGATTAATAACTGAGACAGGTTACAGCTGAGACAGCTGAGTGCACGCAGATTGTGATAACTCATCATTTAGCCCATTTTGCTGTAAGTTCAGTGCGGAATATTGGCCAAGACATCAGAAGCATTCTGATCAAAGCCATGTGCATTCACTTGAACAGATAGATATAGCCTTGGGTGGTGTTCATCTTAAAGGGCCTGTCCTACCAGCATCCGACTCCATGCGGTGAGGGCGACCAAACTAGAAGCGGGGGCCGCGCGGAGGTCGGGTGATCCCTGTACAGGGCCAATGCCACCAGCATGCGCCTGCATGCGCCAAGTGCGACCAAACCGGCAGCGGGGACCGCGCAGAGGTCGGGTGAGCGGCGCGAAGTTGGAACGAAGTCCGCAAGGTAAGTTCTCAAGGAAGGAGGGGGCACACAGAGAGGGGCACGGAGGCACGCAGAGAGAGGGCCACGGAGGCACACACAGAGAGGGTCACGGAGGCACATATAGAGAGGGTCATGGAGGCAAGACTTCGAGGCGGTGCGTAATGCGTCAAGGCGATTGCAGGCCGACAGGCCGTTGCCGCGCGGAATTTGTGAACACGGTCAGTTTTTCGGAGCCCCGCGTGATGTCGGGACCAGCTCCGCACAACTCCGGCGATTGAAGTGGGATCGGCCCCGCGAGGCCGGACGGCTCAAGCGACCACGTTAGGTCGCGCTCACCGCATGGAGTCGCATGCTGGTAGGACAGGCCCTTAAATGACAATACCTTTGACTAGCACTGAATTGACAGCCTGGATGACATGTTTTTAAACCTGCAACTTTCTCACTTGGTGCAAGGGTGCTGGAGAATGAAGTTTTAATCCATTCATCTCACAGGCAGATGTTACTGGTGCCTTTGATGCCATTCCTCATGCCAAGTTAATAGAAGTCATTTCAGGCATACTGAATCTTGAAGTACCAGAGAACTATTGTATCCGAAGCTATGCAAAAATCTGGGTGGATGCTGTTGGACAAGTTAGAAAGACGTTTAAAAGACAGGTAAAGACGTTTTGTTTTCTGTGTTTGAGTCTTAGTAAGGGGTGGTGATCGAACTTCCTAAAACAGCGGCTTGAAAATGCATGACATATAGTTAAATTGGCTGCCTCTAAATACTGAAGATTGACAAAAAATGATGGATTAACTCAGCGGGACAGGCAACATCTCTGGAAAGAAGGAATGGGTGATGTTTCGGGCCGAGACCCTTCTTAAATACTATTTTATCACCTGCCTCTAGAACGTAGATTCAGGTCACTTAGAGGCATTTAGCTAAGGGCAGCACGATATTTCGAAATATCCAATCTTATTTGTATTTGCTGTGAATTAAAATGAAGTTTTATAAGTCCTATGTGTACAGCTTCAAATGACTAGCTGCCGTCTTTTTGCTGGTTTCCCTGTCCCTGTGAGTAAAGTGAAGAGACAGGCGGTCAGGAATCATGCAAGTCAGGCCATTTGATCGACAAAGTCTGTACGCATTGTTTTCCCCAAGTGTCACAATTTAATCCCATTCATATTACTCTTTTCCAGAAAGTCATTGCTTTGCTTTAAAAGGTAACTACTTAATGCAGCTGACTTGTACCCATATTGCAAATGTGATAACTGATGATTGCTAAAAATTGAGGAGTATCGGCCAGTGTAGCAGGAGAGGTTCATTCAAAGCCATGGGAATCCTTGTATTCATTTGAACAGAATGATATAGACTTGGTTGTTTCCACAAAATCTGTGCCGCTTACTATTCAGTGTTTAGAAGCTTTGCACATAATCTGTGCAAAGGATTCTTCTCTTCATTTGTCTTATTTAGTATCACTGTTGTTGATTCTGTTGTGTTTTCAGAAGTGAACTCTGCTGCCTCCTTCTCCTTATGCACTAAAAGGATACTTAGTCCCATATATTAAAAAGATAATGCTGGAAATACTCGGCACGTAATGCATTGCCAGCGGAGAGAGAATTAGAGTTCAGTGACTGTCATCTCAACCAGGAAAAATCAGCCTCACAACCCAGTGGTGTGAACATTGGTTTCTCTAATTTCAAGTAACTAATGCATTTCGTCTCTCTCCTGCCCCCTCCAACCCAGTTGTCCTACCTGTTCCACTGGTTGCATCCTTGTTATAGCACTTTCTCCAGCCAACAATGGGTCTTTATGGGCTCCACCCTTCCTGAGGTCACCTTTTGCGGGCTCTGAATTGTTCTGGCCTTTTCTCGCCTCCAGTCTATCCTTCCATCCCAACTCTACTTTCAGTCTGAAGAAAGGTTCCCACCAAAACATTACCTACTCCTTATCTCCAGAGGTATTTCCTGACCTGCTGAGTTGCTCCAGCATTTTGTGTCAGGCAGCATCTTCAGGAAAAATTAATTATGTTTTATTAACTTACTTCCAATTTTTGTGGTCAAAGGTCATTGACTGAAAAATTCTCTGAAGAACAGTATCGTTGCCTATCCATTCCTTCCACAGACGCTGCCTGACCCGCTGATTTACTCCAGCACTTTGTGTTTCATGCAGGATTCCAGCATCTACAGTTACTTGTGTCAGCATTTGCTCCCTTCAATTTTCCATTTGCAATTCTCTTTCTGCTTTTTTAAAGTAATCAGAAGAATGTATAACATTTGGTGTTATGTTAAAAGTGATACGTTTTCATGAATATTTTGACCTTTACGCTTTTCAGATCCAGAATTCTTCGGCAAAGTTTATCGCAGTCACATTTTGACCTGATTGGCTACATTGATAAACTCGTTTGTGATTGTACAGGTTTATTAAATAACAGAAAACTAAGATATGCTTACATGTAGATTTTATACTTGTGGTTGACCAAATGAACCAGATAAGTTTGTCAAAATATTTAATTCTGATTGCTGAACTCGTTAAAATCTTATCAATATGCACTGAACCATTCCATTGATTTCATGCCCTTCCAACAGTTCAATAATTCTGTAGTGATGGCTGCTTCACCTACCTCTATTTTTCACTGGTGTGAACAAAGGGCTAAAAAAATGTGAGAAACTGCCTTTTAAAACCTGATTTTAAAGTTACCTCATCATGATATTGATTTCCACGTCTTTTCACCTATTGGTTTCTGACCAACCTGGTGTCATTTATCAGAACACTGGTCCATTACATCTATCTCTCACATTGATTTTTCTCTGCATTAAATGAATAATAATTAAACTTGCTCTTCTGTCTAATATTTTCAGGTTTCCACTTTGATGGATCTAATGCCAACCATGAAGGAATTTGTATCTCATCTACAGCAGCAAGGCTCCTTGCAAAATACTATACTGGTCAACCAGGTAAAGAAGCCAGTAATGGTTACATCCATCTTTTCAATGTACATGTGTTGCACTTTGTCTTTATCCGGGAAGGGAAAGGTCATTTACCTTTCATGCCTTTATTTGTTCAAAATCACTCATGGAGATTCAGTCCTATTTTTTTCCATGAGTGCACATTGTATATAACGATGTTGAATGACCACCTTAACTTTAAAATTTTTTTTTTATCTACTCTGACAAATCTGGTGTTATTTCACACACCTGTTGAACGTGACGTGTACGTGTACCCGAATAGTTTCCTCAACCCATATCTCATAGTTGTTCTTCAATGCAGGGATTAACGTTGAATCCGAACTCTCAAGATGTGTTCACTTACTTTAAGCAAATGATCAAAAGCAACATTATCAACATAGGAGGCAAGTAAGTGAAATATTCTTGGAAAATTTGACTGTCAGTTTCACCATTTCATGAGCTACATGCGTTCAGAACGATCCATTGATAGTGAGTGCACTTAATCTGCAGGCAAGGTTTGTATCTGTGCCTAACCGCTTGATGGCCAAGATAATACAATGTTCCATTGTCCGAGACTGCAGTATTGAGTGCTACTCTATATGCCAAGGTAATCCAACCCAGGTTATTCCTTGTGTAAAAAAAAATTATTGCAAGTACCTACGCATGCGTGAGCTGTGGCACTCAAAATGGCAATTTGCACTTTAAAAGTTAAAAGTGCTAAACGAGCTTGTTGAATTGATGCTAACATAGCAATTCCACTGCACCAGAAGACATTTCTATCAACAGGATTGGATGCTGCCACCTCATTTTCATGCTTGGGGACCTTTGCATCCTGATTAATGTAACATTACTGCCGAGAGATGCACACAAATGTGGGAAAAAGCAGAACACATAGGGAAACCCTTTTCTAGTTAGCTCAGAGTAAGGATCTTAAGGAGCATGCAATGTAGCCTGATACCAGATTGCACAAAAGAATGGGGCAGATGATACTAATTTTGCCATTTTCATCTACTGCAAAAGAGGTAAGGTCGAGCTCAAATAAAATGTAGCCTTTGTTTTGAAGCAGCGAACTGTGAATAGTCTAGTGAAAATCTATTGAGGGAGTGCAGCATAGGTTTATAAGGTTAATTCCCGGAATGGCGGGACTGTTATATGCTGAGAGAATGGAGCGGCTGGGCTTATGTACTCTGGAATTTAGATGGATGAGAGGGGATCTTATTTAAACATATAAGATTATTAAGGGTTTCGACACGCTAGAGGCAGGAAACATGTTCCTGATGTTGGGGGAGTCCAGAACCAGGGGCCACAGTTTAAGAATAAGGGGTAAGCCATTTAGAACGGAGAGGAGGAAACACTTTTTCACACAGAGTTGTGAGTTTGTGGAATTCTCTGCCTCTGAGGGTGGTGGAGGCCGGTTCTCTGGATACTTTCAAAAGAGAGCTAGATAGGGCTCTTAAAGATTGCGAAGTCAGGGGATATGGGGGGAAGGTAGGAACGGGGTATTGATTGGGGATGATCAGCCATGATCACATTGAATGGCGGTACTGGCTTGAAGAGCCAAATGGCCTACTCCTGCACCTATTGTCTATTAATCGGATAATTTGCCATTGGTGAGGTCTTGCACAAACTCATGTTTCTAAATTAGCAGTATTAAATAGTTTTGTTCCATAGGGGCAGGTAAAATAGTTAGTCTCTTCCATTCCCATAATTAATCTGTCATTGTTCCGAGTACCTTCAAACAGTGGGAAAGGTCTTTGGTCCTCTATTGATTTTTTTTTGTTTTCATGAAATGTTTCCACAAATATTCCTTCAAAAACTGCAAAAGCATTTAGCTTAGCTTCGAGATGCAGAGTGGAAACAGGCCCCTTCAGCCCATCCTGTCCATGCCGACCATCGATCGCCCATACACTATGCCCTACATACTAGGGGCAATTTACAGAAGCCAATTAACCTAAATCCCTGTACATCTTTGGAATGTAGGAGGAAGCCAGAGCACGCACAGAAAACCCATGTGGTCACAGGGAGAACATACAAACTCCACACAGACAGCACCCAAAGTCAGGATCGAACCCGGGTCTCTGGCGCTGTGAAGCAGCAGCTCTACGACTGTGCCAAAGTGCCGCCCTAATTTCCTCATCTTGAAAATCAAAACTACAATATTCTAAAATGTATTAATGAAAATAATTTGGGTGTTTTAATATAAATTAATTTTTTGCATATTTAAAATATCTGCCAAGTGAACGAGAATGCAATTCAACCTCAAAAAGGGTCCTTTTGTTGTTCCAGGTATTATGTCCAGGGTTGTGGAATACCACAAGGTTCTCTGGTCTCAGCCTTGCTTTGTAGCTTGTGTTACGGGGATATGGAGAACAAGTTCTTCAGTGGAATTCAGCAGGATGGGTAAGTACCTGATCTTTAAATTTGGATTTAAAAAAAAATGAACTTAACATTTCTGACTTAGCCAAAGATCTAATGTGGAAGAAAATTACTTTTATGTTTTTGAACATTGGCTTCAGTCTTCAATTTTCCTTGATTTTCCATAGGTTGATGCTGCGATTGATTGATGACTTTTTGCTGATTACGCCACATTTGTCACATGCCAAAAAGTTTCTAAGGTACGTCAGACAGAGCAGTAATTGGGAGCTGCAAGAATGATATTTGTTGATTCTGTGTACAACATGAATGTTGATTCTGTGTACAACAGAAGAGTGGAGTGGAATTTTAATTCCATCTTGCATGTTTTCTGACTTTAGACAATGATGCATCCATCCTGAAGAGAACAGGGACAGTCAAGTGGTTGATTGAGCATCCCAGCATAACATCCACTGTGAAAGTTCATTAGTTGCTATGTTGCAGATGACAACTTACTTGAAACAGTAACCTGGTGTAGTCTGGCCAAGTTATAAATTGCAGAGATATTACTGGAATTGGAAGTAAATGTTCATGTCCCAAGTGGGTAATGTGTGATCTTCGGATCAAAATGGTGATGCCATGCACTTTATGGTGATATGGGGGGAAAAGCAGGAACAGGGTATTGATTTTAGATGATCAGTCGTGATCATATTGAATGGCGGTGCTGGCTCGAAGGGCCGAATGGCCTACTCCTGCACCTATTTTTCTATGTAAAGGTGGGTAAAGGAGGCATCTGTGAGAGTTGATGTTTCACCAGTTATCGGATTAGTTAGTGGATGCTGATTAACACCTCTGGAGTTTATAGTTTGGCTGGATAGATTTTATTGGTGACAGTTGCTATCAGTGGAGATTATAGTGGACTCTATGGACAGTAAATGACCTTAACTACCCAAAGATACAGCTCCCCAAATAATGTCAGTACCCGTTAGATGTTACGTTGATTGACCTGTATGGCCAAGCCAGTCGAATGGGGATTTTATCACAAGGATTATGGGGCATGATTCCTACCACAATAAAAATAAAATGCTTAAATGTACTTTGTGCGCAGGAAGGAGGAAGATGGTTCCATATCAAAGCAAACAATGGAGAGGAAAAAATAGAAAATTAATTCACCAAGTCAATCACTTAGCATGTGGGCATGGAACATACTTGTCTATTGCTGATGGTTCTGTAGAGAACTGGCAGTGAGCCATTATTGAGGAGTCACTCCATCACCTACCTGTGCTTTTCATCAATGATGAAACAAAGTTAGACTGCTGCGTTTTATTTCCCCTCTTTTTTCTTCCACTCGAATCTCTCTCTATAGCTTTATGACTCCACTGAATTCACTCCCCTTCTTTCATCTTCTGATCCCCTTTTGTCTCCGTTTCTTCTCTAGTTTTTGTCACTATCTCGATCCATCTGCCAATCAGCCCCCTCCTCCCCCATCATCTGCATCCACCTATCACTTGCCAGGCTTTTCCCTTCCTCCATGCTTTTTCAGCTTTCTTCCCCTTATTCCCTCAGTCCAAAGAAAGGTCTATATACTTCATAGATCCTGCTTGACCTGCTGAGTTCTTTCAAAACCGTAGTCTCTTGTGTCTCCATAGTTTGTGACATAGTGACGGTTTTTCTTTTTCATTGATATTAATTAATGATTTAAGATGACTGAGAACATCGTACTGAATCATTATGTGTTGATGTTCCTTCTTTATCAAGGATTCTGGCCACAGGCATTCCAGAATATGGCTGCTTCATAAGCCCAAATAAAACAGTTGTCAACTTTCCACTTGATGTGGACCTTCCAGCCTGCAGTGCGGCCAGATCCTTGCCAGAACACTGTCTCTTTGCATGGTGCGGTCTGCTATTTGACACACAGACACTGGAAATCTACTGCGACTATTCCAGGTGGGAGCTTTATCATATCAGACTTGTTCACAAAGGGCAAGATTCTGAAACTGCAAGTTAACAGTCATGAGCTGAATTATAACTAGATACATAAGTTACAGGGTTGAACTCAATAGAAAATTAAATTAACATCTTTAAAGGGCTGCTTTTATTTTGTGTAGTGACGGTGGGGAAATGTAGGGAGGTACTGTGTGTAAATGTTTCCATATATTGAATTAATCCTTATTTATAAGTTCATATGTTCGTGAGTCAGAGGAGCAGAATTAGGCCATTTGCTTCATTGAGTCTTCTACACCAGTCAATCTTGGCTGATATATCTTTTCCCCCCAACCTCATTCTCCTGCTTCTCCCCATTTCCTTTAACACCCGTATTAATCAAGTACCTGTTAATTCTGCTTTAAAAATGCCCAAAGACCTGGTCACCACAACCTTCTGTGGCAATGAATTCCGCAGATTCACCATCCTTGGGCTGAAGAAATTCCTCCACATCTCCTTTCTAAAGGCCTTTTTATTCTAAGGCATATTCTGCCCTCTGGTCCGAGACTCTCCCTCTAGTTGAAACATTCCTTCACATTCACTTTATTCAGACCTTTCATTATACAATAAGTTTCACTGAGATCACTCCCTCATCCTTCTAAACTCCAGCGAGTACAGGCCAGTGCTGTCAAATGCTATACGTTAACTCAGTCATCCCCAGGAACATTCTCGTAAATCTCCCCTGGACCCTCTCCAATGCCAGCACATCTCTCCTGTATGGGGCCCAAAACTGTTCACTGTCCAAATAAGGCCAGACCAGCGGCTCATATAACCTCAGCTTAACATTCCTGTTTTCTAGTCTAGCCCTCTCAAAATAAATGCTAGCATTGCATTTGCCTTCCTTACTACCGATTCATCTTGCAAATTAACTTTTTGAGAATCTTGCACCAGCACCCCCAACTCCGATTTCGGAATCCTCTCCCCAATTAGAAAATAGACTGCTGCTTAATTCTTACTATCAAAGTGCATGACTGCACACTTTGCTTCGTTGTATTCCATCCGCCACTTCTGTGCCCACTCTCCCAACCTGTCTTGAGTGTTCAGATGACTCCCCGCTTCCAGTACACTATCTCCCTCTACACCAATTTGACCAAAAAGCCATCAATTCCATCATCCAAATCATTAATATACAACGTGAAAAGCAGTGGACCCAACACTGACCCCCAGCAGAACACCATTAGTCATCAACAGCCAACCAGGAAAAGTCCCCTTTATTCCCATTCTTTGCCTTCTGCCATTCAGTCAATCTTCTATCCACATTAGTTCCTACCCTATAATACCATAGGCTTTCATCTTGTTTAGCAGCCTCATGTGCTGCACCAAATCGAAGGCCTTCTGAAAATCCAAGTAAACAACATCCACTGATTCCCCTTTGTTTATCCTGCTATTTACTTCCTCAAAGAATTCCAACAAATTTGTCAGGCAACATCTCCCCTTCACAAAACCACGCTGACTTAAGCATATTTTATCGTGTGCTCCCAAGTGCTCGGAAACCTCATTCTTAATAATGGACTCTAAAATCTTACTAACCATTGAAGTTAGGCTAACCAACCTATAGTTATCCATCTTTTGCCTAGCTCCCTTCTTGAACAGCGGAGTAACGTTTGCAATTTTCCAATCCTTTGGGACCACTCATGACTAGTACGTCTTGATAAATAATTTCTAATGGTTAAATGGTTTCCTCACCAAGGTACAGTGAAATACTTTTTTTACATAGAGATCAGCAAGAATATCACCATACATGAGTACAACCCCCGGTGAGTACAGAATGTACAGAGCAGCTCAGAGTCCCAATGCAAGAGGTGCCATTTTGGCAGCATTTTACATTCCCAGCTACAGCTGGCCACAAAGGCCCATTACAGTTGTCTCCTCCATGCCCGCTGTCCCGAAAACCGTCGTCCCACTTCGTGCACTGCCCTCTTCAGCCCTTGTTCCCCTTGGGGCGCCTCCTGCTGCCGACCTTGAGGGTCCTTTGTACCACAGAGAGTGATAGTAAGGTTAAAGGCACAGATATTTCTATAACAACATCATGCATGGGAGCAGGTGCTGTTAGCTGATGTCCAGTGACGATAGGCTGCTGGTTGCTTGCTTGCCTCCCCCGCTGTTGAATGCCTGTCTTGTGTACAAATGTGGGCATGTTGTCTTTTGCACTAGGACTTTGCGTCTGTGTATTTTGTGTGAGACTGGTTACTGAACTCTTGTAGCCATACCAATGTTAAGCAAATTGTACAAATGTCTTTAATAGTTGTATGTCATTAATCAATTATTTTACTAAAATATTACATTTATCTAAGATAGAATAGTCTTGTCAGTGAATTGGTAGATATTGTTGGAAGCAAAATATTATTAAATCAATATTTAGATATTCCTAGTACAGCACAAGAACAGATTATTTGCCCCACGCTTCTGTGCAGGCCATGAAACCATTCCAAACTAATCCCATCCGCCTGCATGTGGTCTACGTCCCTCCATATCCTGCCTGTTTATGTGCCTCTAAATGGTATGTAAATGTTGCTATCATGTTGGATGGATGTTTTGCTGCAGTACACTGGAGCTTTGATATTGATGATCTGAGTTTTTTTTTAACTCTCAGCAGAGGGTCGCTCGCCCTCGCCCGTAGCAATCACTGAGGCATCAAGAGCAGGATTTTCCTCTTCATCACCAGTATCACCCCCATCCCACAAACAGGTTTTCTCTTTACATTTGTAGCCAAGGTTTGGTACTAGAAAGGTTACCTACACTTTTTCATCTCGTTTTCAATTTCCATCCCACTGCCCTCACAGGGATGATTACAGTCAACTGTCTTGCCACATCCTCATGTGACCTGGTGAAAGTTTAATATGGTTATACCTCTATAAATCAAATTACGGTTGCATGTCAAATTGGTATAATTTTCATTTTGGAAGTATTCATTGAAATGTTTGCATTGGTGTTAAATAGTAATTTCACAGGATCCATCACCCTTACTAATTGTTATTTAAATTGTACATAATTAATATACTGCTGATTCTATAGGAAGACTAAGATATTCCTCTTGTCCATGGGAAAAGCAAACCTTCTTTGCTAACTGCTCTGTTGAGGACGGCATTCCTATACGTTGTGGTTGTTATAGTTTTCTGGATGAGGAAAATTCTTTAACCATTCAATGATGGTCACTATAACTTTATTATTTTCTTTAATTTAGTTATGCAAATAGTTCAATCAGGTCAAGTCTTACTTTCAACTGTAGTTTGAAACCTGGACAAAATATGAAAAAAAAGCTATTGGCTGTTCTGAAGCTGAAATGTCACCATATCTTCCTGGATCTGGAGGTGAGGTGTGATGTGCCTATAAAATGGTACAGTTTTATATCAACTACTTTTTCTTATTGGACTTTCTTGCTGTACAATGTATATGATGTAGAAACACAGAACTGCAGATGCTGGTTTACACAAAAACAGTTGCCTGACCTGCTGAGTTAACCAGCACTTTGATCACTTACTATATGATTTATTTTTTCCATTAAACACATCCAGTGCCTTTGATACCAATTGTTATACCCCTCAAAGTAGGTGCTGTGTTGTGGTAGATAAGTGCCTTCTGATGTACATTAACACTGGGGATTAAAACTGAAAATTGTGTCAGAGTTTTGCTGCCTATCATTTGCTGACATCGTTTTGGATAAAGTGCTTGTTAATCATCCTGTCCAGCACTTGAAGTTGGCTCAACTAATAAACATGAACTGGAGTCTTGTGAGTTTTTAAAAATTAATCAGTAACTTTACTTGCTTACAATGTGCCTTACTGAGTGGCCTTGCAAATTGTTTTCAGTAAATTGCTTCTTTAGATAGCTTGTATCGGGAGGTGACTTCCAACTGCTGGTATAAGATATCTAAACACGCAATTCACTTAAAATTTACTCAAAACAATTTGCAAGGCCCGAGAAGTAGCTAAAATACAAAACGAAAAAACTGGTCTCCAAAATTCCATCTGCTGTGCTTGGTATAGTTAATACAATTCCACTTCTGTTTCAAAACTTAGTGTACTTGCCCAGATAAGAAAAGTCTGAAGAAGGGCCTCGACCTGAAACATCACCTATTCCTTTTCTCCAGAGATGCTACCTGACTAGCTAAACAGCATTTTGTGTTTAATTTCGGTGTAAACCAGCATCTGTAGTTTCTTCATACACACGAAAAATTGGAATATGCTTTGCATTGTTCCTGCCAACAAATATGTAGATCCGTAGACCCATTTGAAATTGCTCACCATGTGTTTTAAATTTATGCAGGTCAATACACTGAGAACAGTTGCCATCAATGTCTATAAGATATTTCTTCTCCAGGCTTACAGGTACTCTTAAAAATCTTTTGGTTAATTTTATTGCTTTAAACTGAAATGCACTCTTAACATATATAGTTTGGTGCCACATATAGGAATAAATGAAAGTTGTTGAGATTGTTTCAATATGAAATGTGCTATCTGGTCATTGTTTTGAATTTGCATCAGTTATGTTTGTTCATTCCACTTCCAGCAATGTGCCCATTTGTATTTGGACCATTTTGGATAATCTGAGCTAGAATACCTGAGGGACTTCTGTTAAGCCTGTCAGTTTAGGGACGGCACTAGAACCGTGTTATGTTTAGCCAGCTCATAGAACACAGAACTCAGAACAGTAGAACACAGGGAAGGGCCCTTCAGTCCAGAGTTTGTGCCGAACATGATGCCAAGTTAAACTGTTGTCATTTGCCTGTTTATGATCCATATCCCTCTCTTCTCTGCACTTCAATGTGCCTGTCTAATAGCCTCATAAATGCCACTATCGTATCTGCCTTTACCACCATCCCTGGCAATGCATTCCAGGCCCCCACTACTCTCAGCCCCGCACATATAGATTAAACTTTCCCCTTCTCAACTTACAGCACTGGCCTCTAGTGTTGGACATGTCCACCCTGGGGAAAAAGTTTGACTATGTACCCTAACTATAGCCCTCTTCATTGTATATACTTTATTATATCAAGCCACTCCACAACCTCTGACATTCCAGAGGAAACACTCCAAGTCTATCCAACCTCTCCCTGTAGCTGAAAACCTCTAATTCCAGACAGCATTCCGGTAAACCTCCTCTTTACCCTCTCCAAAGCCTCCACAACTTTCTTGTAATGGAACGACCAGAACTAAATGCAATACTCCAAATGCTGCCTAACCAAAATCATGTCCAAAGTCCTGTACAATGACTTCCCGACTCTTATGTTCAATGCCCTTAGCAATGAAGGCAAGCATACCACACACTTTCTTTACTACTTTTTACTTGTGCTGCCACCATCAGTGAGCTATGACCTTGGTCTCCCAGAATCCTTTGCACATCAATGCTGTTAAGGGTCTTGCCATCAGCTGTATACTTTCCCCTTGAGTTCAGCCTCCCAAAGTGCACCACCTCACATTTGCTTGGGTTAAACCTCATCTGCCATTTCTCTGCTCATTTCTGCTGCTGATCTCTATCCCATTGTATCTTCATAAGTTGTAGGAGTAGACTTAGGCCACTCGGCCCACAATGTCTACTCCGCCATTCAATCACGGCTGACCTATCTTTCTCTCTCAACCCCATTCTCCTGCCTTCTCCCCATAACCCCTGACACCCTTACTAATCAAGAACCTATCAATCTCCAGCTTAAAAATATCCATTGACATGGCCTCCCCTGCCTTCTGTGACAAAGAATTCCACAGATTCACCACCCTCTGACTAAAGATCATCTTCTGATCTTCTGACAGCCTTCAACACTGCAACTCCTCCAATGTTGGTGTCATCAGCAAACGTATTCACAAACGCATCTACAGTTGAAGGGTCTCGACCCGAAACGTCGCCCATTCCTTCGCTCCGTAGATGCTACCTCACCCGTTGAGTTTCTCCAGCTTTTTTGTCTGCCTCACATTTATGTCTTGGTCATTTAAGTCTGACCACCTTCTCTCGACCTGAAAACGTCTGTGGTTATCCCTCTTTCCTAGTTCTGACGAAGGATCTTCAGCCTGAAAGTGTTTCTCTGTCCATGGATACCACATTACCCACTGCATATTGCCAGCACATTTTGTTTCAAGTTTGCACATTGCAAGGTTCTATAAACAGAAAAAACATTCTGAAATGTAATGTTTTATGCAAACTTGTTGTAGTGTACCATGTAACTGTATCCTAAGACTTTGCATGGTTTTTAAACATCCAGAAAAAAGGAAATGGATTTTGTTTTCTTTCACTAGCACGAATCATAATTATTGGCAGCTGCCCATATCTGGCAACTACCATCACCAGCTTGTGGCGTCAGTCTATACAAGGGCCACTTATGCTCAAACCCTCGTCAGGAGATACGAGGGCGGGCACGTGACGTCATGGGCTAGAGAGAGTGTCCTGGTACTTAAGGTCTCTCACCTCGAGACCTTAGAGGAGTCAACAGGTAGCTGAGCCCGAGAGTACAACGTCGCTCAGCTACAGCAACATTGTAATATGGTTAGCGCACCTACCTAACGTGTCACCACTGAATGAACAACCGTTTGAACCGACCTGACGTCTCACCTTTATTCACCACATTTGGTGCCGCTGCATTGGTGACCCCCGACTGTCCGAATTTAAATTTTGACTCACCTGAAGCACGCAGCCTCGGGAGACCTGATGTCTGCAGCCGGCTGCCCAGCCCTGCAGAACTACGCTGCCGCCAACCTGGCCCTGCAGTGAGGTATGCCTCCTCTTCCCCACCAGCTGCTGCTCACCGGAGCTGGGAGCTGTGGCTGCCACCGCTCTCTCGCTCCCGGCAACGGGGCAGCTCCCGCTTCCAACCCCCACACCGCTCCAGGCCTTGTGTGACAGCCGCCGAGCTCCTCCGCATGACCTGCCCCAAGCTGACCACCGGAGCGGAGAGGTTATACCAGCCGCCGCTGCCCCATCAGGAGCTGCGAGCATAGCAGCCTCCTGCCCACAGCAACGCTGATGCACGCCCGACGGCCCTGGGAGCAGAGAGAGAGTACCTGCCGCTCTCCTGCTCCCGACAACGAACCCGGGCCCGGCCTCGCACCGCGAACACGGCTCCAGGCCCTGCACTGCACTGGGCCCCACAGCTCCAGGCACTGCACCGGGCCTCACCGCAACAGGCATCACTGCGGCCACGGCTCCGCGCCCTGCCCTGCTCCGTGCCCGGCCCCGCCGGCCGCTGCCCAGGGCCTAGCCACCTGACTGAGCGGGCTTACCTGGGGCGACCGCCGAAGACACCCTTCTGCTCCTCACCGGTCTTGAATCGCTGGACAAGTCCGCTTCAGCCGGCTGGCAAAATAGCCGCCGCGGCCTCCTGAACAAGCGGCCACACGACTACAAACATGGCCACCGCGGCCGGCCGGAAGAGAAGCTCGAACTTACCATCCACAGCGCCACCTTCCGGCCAGATGACATCCCTACAGCCTGACCACCGACAACAGCGCCACTGTCAGAGCGGCTGCCGTCACTGCAGCCTCACCGCCGACCACAGCACTATCTTCCGGCCAGATGTCGTCACTGCAGCCTCTCCGCTGTCCATAGCGCCATCTTCCAGCCGGATGCAGTCCCTGCAGCCTGACCACCGGCAACAGCGCCTTATTCAGACCGGAGGCTATCACTGCAACACTATCCTGCACTATGAACACAGGACAATTTGAACTTTGGACACTGATTGCACTGTAATTTGTCTTTTTACTGTTCATTTTTGCGTTCACTGCATTTCCACGCCTGGTTCAGAAATAGGTTTATTTTATTTAGGGTTTTTTTCCCCCATCGTTGCTGGGGGCCGTATTTCACAGGACACTCCCCTTAGCTGGTCGAGGTGATGCGACCGTGTCTCTTCCATCCAGCGGCTTCTGCATCGGTCTCCTCGCACCCCTCGGTACCTCGGGATCGCCCACGCAGAGTGTCACTGTGCCCGTGGAGCCCTCCGTCCCGACCTACGCCTGGGGTGTCTAACACCCACGTGCAGGAGCCGCCCTCGACCATGCTATTCCTTCCTCCGGTTCTGGGGGGGGGTCCTGTGGTGTCAGCCTAAACACGGGCCACTTATGCTCGAACCCTCGTCAGGAGATACGAGGGCGGGCAGGTGACGTCATGGGCTAGAGGGAGTGTCCTGGTACTTAAGATCTCTCACCTCGAGACCTTAGAGGAGTGAACAGGTAGCTGAGCCCGAGAGTATAACCTCACTCAACTACAGAAACATTGTAATATGGTTAGCGCACCTACCTAACGTGTCACCACTGAATAAACACAGTTTGAACCGGCCTGACGTCCCACCTTTATTCACCACGTTTGGTGCCGCTACAAGCTTGCCATTCTGTAACCTAATGAGAAAGAGCAGCTCCTGGTGTATTTTTGCTTTTTATGTTTTACCATCCCGCAAATGGTACAGAAATAATTTGATAATGAGTGATAATTTTTACTGATGCCGTGATAAACTCTGCTCTTTGAAGAGAGCCCATAAGATATTTTCATCCACCTGGGAAGAGAGAGGGCCACAGTTTAGTTGCTTGCGTCTAAACAATGAATTTATATACCATCACTGTGAAATGATTGAGGGACATTTGCTGTTCCATTGATTTGACTTTTCTCTCTCACATGGCCAGATTCCATGCTTGTGTTTTGCGGCTCCCCTTTGGGCAAAAAATAAAAGACAACCCTTCGTTTTACCTTGATGTCATCTCAGACATTGCTGCTTATTGCTACGCCATTCTTAAAGCTAAAAACCGAGGTGAGAGTTTTAAACCTATATAAAGCGGAGGGTAGCTTGTGAATCAGGGTTATCAGAAATACAGGGTTAATATGTTAACCTGCTTATCTTTGCAGCATTTATACAGCTGTTTTCCTGTAGCTGGCAATGTTTCATGAAATGGGATGGGGTTTTATCTCCTCCAGAATGGCTGCCTTGGTGAAAATGTAAGGGTGAAATATGTCTCAGGCCACTTATCGTTGCTGAAGCCTCCACATTCTTAAAAATAGACTGTTTTAACACCTGGTAGAAGGTAAATTATGTTAATGTACTTCATCAACTTTAATTTATATGCATGATGGGAACAGGAACTAAATTAACCAAATTTATTCAAAGATATTACTTGGAGAACAAAAATAATTGCATCAGTATTTTTGCACATTTTATTCAATGTTTACTTTGCACAAGTCTGGGACGTTGTATAATGATCTCAAGATTAATAAAATTATTTATTCAAGTCATTCTCGGCGTCCTCATCTCCGCTGATATCTCCTGGACAGACAACATCACAGCGGTCATCAAGAACGCTCAGCAGCAGCTGCACTTCCTGAGGGTCCTCAGGAAGCACAACCTGGACTCCAACCTGCTGCTGACCTTCTACCGCTCGTCCATTGAGAGCCTGTTGACATACTGCATTACAGCATGGTACGGCAGCTGCACCATGGTAGACAGGGAGAGGCTTCAGAGGGTAGTCAGGGCAGCACAGAAGATCATCGGCTGCCCTCTCCCCTCTCTGATGGACATTTACACCTCCCGCTGCCTCAGCAGGGCGAAGAACATTATCAAGGACAGCTCCCATCCTGCATTTGGCCTGTTCAACCTGCTACCCTCAGGGAGGCGCTATAGGTGCATCAGCACAAGGACAAATAGACTCAAGAACAGTTTCTTCCCAAAATCCATCATCTCCCTGAACTCACACATGCATTTACTTCACCCCCGGACTTTCATCTATCCACCTACTGTAATTTGTACTGTAACTGTAACCCATACTGGATATAGGAATCCTATTATCCATTCTATTATCCATTGTCTTTTTATAGATATGTATATAGCGCTGCAGAAACTGTGCACCTTATCCCCCCCCCCCTTTTTGTCTTGTTTTTGCACTGAGTAGGAGCAGTTTTTAATCTCACTGTACATGTGTATAGTGACAATAAAAGGCATTCTGATTCTGATTCATTGAAACCACAAGGAATAACATAGATGCAAGCACAGTCATTAATTTTGTTTTATATATTATTGCATGTAATATATTGCAAAGCCCCATCTGTTTCCTGCTTTCTTAAAGAATAGTTTTTTTTAATTCTTATTTTCTTTCCAGGGATTTCTTTAGGTTCCAAAGATGCTTCAGGCCCTTTTCCTTTTGAAGCTTCCCAATGGCTCTGCTTCGGTGCATTCACCATAAAACTATCCAATCACAAGTCTGTTTACAAGTGCCTACTGGGACCTTTGAAAACCTGTAAGTAAATATTGGTGAAGATATATTGTACCATCATTTGAACAGTGTCTTAATTTCACATTGCTTTCTCCACTATCATTTGGAAAATATGATTGATGGAAATTAAATGATCGAGTTACATATTAAATTAAACAACCTGTTAAGTAAAGGCTTAGTATGTCTGTTCAGTATTATTCACAAATTGCCTCCCAGATATTGATAATCTATTATTTTTACTCTAGACATCATAGATTGAGACCGTGTGGAAAGAGGCGCTTTGGCCCAACTTGCCTCTACCGGCCAATATGTCCCAGCTACATTAGTCCCACCTGCCCACGTTTGGTTCATATCCCTCCAGATCTGTCCTATCCATGTACCTGTCCAACTGTTTCTTAAATGTTGCGATAGTCCCAGCCTCAACTACCTCCTTTGGCAGCTTGTTTCATACACCCACCACCCTTTGTGTGAAAAAGTTACCCCTCAGATTCATATTAAATCTTTTCCCCTTCACCTTAAACCTATGTCCTCTGGTCCTCGATTCACCTACTCTGGGCAAGAGACTCTGCATCTACCCGATCTATTCCTCTCATGATTTTATACACCTCAATAAGATCACCCCTCATCCTCTAAGGAGTCCCAACCTACTCAACCTCTCCCTTTAACCCTGGCAACATAATTGTAAATCTTCGCTGTACCGTTTCCAGCTTGACAACATCTGTCCTATAACATGGTGCCCAGAACTGAACACAATACTCTAAATGCTTAAAACATTGTTTGAAATTGATGGGACAGATAGGAAGTAATTAAAGTCCACGGAATAAAACAAATAAGCACCAGTGATAGAACAGACATGTAAAGCAAAACCGAGTTAATCAATACTAATACTGAATAGTAGAGCTAATAGGACTTGACGTTTCAATCCCTGTAATAAGTCGGCACTCTTGCTATTTGCAGTCGGATTGGGATGGTGAAAGGTAGGATAGGTACGTCATTGGGGTCATCAGGTGGGCACCCTCCTTCTTTGACGTTTCATTGATAAGCCCACAACATCTCCAGAGGGCTCAACGGTGACACCTGGTGTCCCAGGTACACCCCCCTCAATTCCATACCCTCCTGTCTTCATCTTGCAGCCCAATTGTTGTCTCTCCTTTTGATCCAAATCCAATTGCTGCTTTTTTCTGCAGAATTTGATAATGACTTGATTGCATGTTGGAGGGAGCGACCCCTCACCCCCATTTTCTTTAATAGTCTGGTCATAGATGTAGCAACAAATCCCTTGCATCCCACTTCGACAGTGAAAATCTTGGTCTTCCAGCCATTCTGGGCAGCTTCAGTTGCCAGTTCAGAGTACTTGGTCTTTTTCCTCTCATAAGCTTCTTCAACGCCATCTGCCCATGGAACTGTGATGTTATCTGGTGCTCTGGAGGTTGGCTTGCTGGTACAAATGTTGTGAAGTGGACATTTCCTGCCATGATTGTGGGGAAGCATTTGTGATCTCATGCCTCTGTTCCAGGATTGATGCCAACTGTCTGAGAACTTAGTTATGCCACCAAGTGTAACGCTGTTGGCCGAAGCTCATAGTGCATCCTGTTAAAATGTGCCTTAGTGATGCAGGTGCTTGGCAAACGGAGCAAGCGGGGTCTTCTCTGAACCACTGTTTCAGGTTCTGGAGTGATGGCAGAACATCATAAGTGGCTCTGATGACAAAACTTAGACGCGATCCTTCCATTTGCCAGATGTCATGCCAGTTGAGTTTTCTCTTTTCCAGGCTCTCCCAGTTAGTCCATTGGCCCTGCTTGGCCAGTGAGACGGCATTGGCGTGTCGCTCTGCCTCCTCCTGTCTTCTCACTTCCTCCACCACGACCCGTCTCTTCTGCACTGATGTTGCCTTGTACCATTGAGGAGCTTTTGGGATGAGCCCGAGCCCGGCTCTCCCGTGTTGGACTTGGCCAACCACATCCCGGAAATGAAGAGCAGACTTAGCACTCTGAACGGATTCAGGTGGAGTCCACTTCCTCCCCGTTGCCACACTGGGGGCTGCTGTTCGAATAACAGTATCTTCAGATTCAGTGAGGGTCATGACCAACCTTGCTTTAGTGCATAACAACTCTTCCACAAGTTCTGCAATGGGTAATTCCAATTTGCAGGGGACAGTTGTTAGTGTTGTTATATCGTCCATATAGGCTCGTATCGGTGGCAATCGCTGACCACACTGTAGCCGTTTTCCTCCCACAACCCATTTTGATGCTCTGATAATGAGCTCCCTTGCCATAGTGAAGATCAATGGGGAGATGGTGCACCCCGCCATGATGCCTACTTCCAGTGGTTGCCACGCTGTGATAAAGTCTGATATTGTGAGACAAAATTGCAGATCCTGGAAGTTGTTTTTTACTAGATTTGTTATTATTGCAGGCACCTGAAAGGATTCAAAAGCAGTCCACAGTAGTGAATGAGGAACTGATCCATAGCCAGGCATTGGCCAGGTCGAGGAACAAGACATGCAGATTCTCTCATTCTTTCTTAACAGTCTGGATTTGATGCCATATGACACTGGTATGTTCAAGGCTTCCCGAGAAGCCTGCAATGCCAGCCTTTTTGATTGACGTACCAATGAAATGGTTTTCTTTCAGATACTTTAAGTCTTTTCGCCACCACACTGAAAAAGATCTTGCCCTCTATGTTAAGAAGGTTTATTTGCCGAAACTGTTCGATGGTGGACACATTTTTTTCCTTTGGGATCAGCACTCCCCCCACTCTTCACCAGGCTTTGGGGATGACTTGCTTTTCCCACGCAACCCTCATGTTTCTCCAGAGGGATTTCAGAATATCTGGGGCATTCTTGTAGACACAATACAGAACACCATTAGGGCCTGGTGCAGAGGCCATTCTTGCCTTCCTCATTACTTCTTTTACCTCACTCAGCTTAGGAGGGCTGATGTCAAATTGATGTTGTGGGGGTGAGATTGGTAGGATGTCAGTGGGGACAAAAATCAGTTCATCTTTTAACTCATCAGTGTGGATGGTTCTGATGTGCCCTTCAACCTCCTTTTTTGACGCTTTCAGGGATCCGCTTTTCTCTTTTATGAAAATGCCTTTCACAAAGGGATTTTTGTAGGTCTTTTGCTTTTTCCTTCTTTTTGTGTTGTTTCTATAAATTTTCCGCTCTGCGCAGCTTCGAGAGCCTCTGTTTTAAGTCCTCTTGAAGGAGATTGATGCCCTCCCTTTCGTCTGCTGTTGTTTTTTTCCACACCTTCCTCAGGCCTCTTCTTTCTTTAACAAGTTGTTGGATTTCCTGGAGACGACGGGACTTGGGGGGGGCGGGGGGGGAGGAGGCCTACCTTTCCTGCTGTTGTTCCTTCTCACCAAATTGCTCCTTTCCATAGCTGTAGATTAGATCTCCCATTTTCTCCAACATTTTCTGCTGATACCTTGATTCCTTAAGATTAAGCTCACATTTGCATAGATGGTTTCCCATTCCTTGTTGTTAGACTTTGGCTATTTCACCAACGGCTTGCGTCCTTGCATGTTCTCAACTTTACGATGTGCGTGGTTGCGTCTTGGACTGTTGCCTGAAACCTCTGCCACATCCCGTAGGGTGCTGATGCTCTGCGGAATGTGGGATTCTTCCTGCTGCTGAGTTTCATCCAACCGATTTGACCTTCCTCTTGACAGAATCTGGTCAATGCAGGGCCCTGGGTTGGGGGTTTTCAAGCATTTCTTCCATCCCTGATGAATTGTGAGACCACGAGTTGATGTTACTTTAGTCCAGCCACACCTACAGGTCTGAAGAATGTGTACAGCTGCTTGTTTTTCAAGAGTTTTGCCACTTACTTGATTCAATGTCGTGTCCGTTCCAAGGTTTATTACCAGGTGGTCAGTCGATGAGTCATCTTATGCCCCCGCTCTCGCAGACTCCGGGGGAATTCTTCTCTTTGAACTTTTTGTAGTCAAGTGAGGGTGGCTCTTGTGCCCTAACAAGGTGACGGAGCCTGCTGTCATGGGTAGCTAGCCCATAACAGCCCCGTTGGGGTCTACTTCCTCCTGTCAGCTGTCACACGGTCTTTCCCTTGTCGTCAGCTGCACTTTCACAGCAGTCACTGGTTTTTCCTCCAGAAGGTCAGTAGAGCTAATAGGGATTGACTTGTTGTTTCAATCACTGTAATAAGTCGACATTCTTGCTATTTGCAGTGGGATTGGAGTGGTGAAAGATAGGGTAGGTACGTCATCGGGGTCACCAGGTGGGCACCCTCCTTCTTTGAAATAAATTTGTTCATTTCTTGCTTTCGTCCATGCACTTGGAAGTGAATTATATATTACATTGTTTTTTTAATTACTTTAACGTTGTGTTTAATTAAGTCGGTGGAAGTGAAGTTGAATTGTTGGTATGCCATTTGTGACAGAATGGTTAGTAATTGACATGGCTGTAGCTGTATTCACATTCACTGTGAAGTACATTTTATCACCGACTTCCATTTTTCAACACTTGATTTCACATATCCTCAAAAAAACCTCCAACAATCTTGCCAAATATGATTTCTCTTTCATTTTGAGTGT
This sequence comes from Raja brachyura, assembly GCA_963514005.1. The sequence continues at coordinate 52,768,853 of OY740782.1, forward strand.
ACTTGATTGTATTACGATATTGCAAATGTCTGCCAACATTCCCTTAATGATGGATTATAGCACAGATAAATGTTAGGCCAACTGACCTGTAGTTTCCGGCATTTTGTCTCTCTTTCATGAATGGTGATGTTACATTATATAATTTTTCAGTTCTCTGGGGCAATAGACAATAGACCAGGGGTAGGGAACCTTTTCATGTTGGAATGCCGCATTAGCTGTAGCTGTCCCGTTAGCTGTAATCTAATAAGGCCGCATCCAAGAAACCTCAATTAAATATACTCCAATATGTACATTATTTTGTTAAAATAGCCCTCATGATTTACTAATGTTTTAATTGTGGACGTCAGTCGGGGAGGATTATTTCATTGAATCTTCTTTTACTCTTTGGTATTTTGAATACATTCATTTTAAAATAAAAATAAAAATAATAAAAGACGAACAGAAACATTAATAAAAATAAAAGGATTTTTTCTACAAAATTTGGATTCATTCAAAAGGCTGCACTTAATGGCCTAGAAGGCCGCAGGTTCCCCACCCCTGCAATAGACAATAGGTGCTGGAGTAGGCCCTTCGAGCCAGCACCGCCATTCATTGTGATCATGGCTGATCATCCCCAATCAGTACCCCGTTCCTGCCTTCTCCCCGTGTTCCCTGACTCCACTATCTTTAAGAGCCCTATATAGCTCTCTCTTGAAAATTTCCAGAGAACCGGCCTCCACTGCCCTCTGAGGCAGAGAATTCCACAGACTCAGAACGCTCTATGTGAAAAAGTTCCTCATCTCCGTTCTAGATGACATCACTTACTCTTAAGCCTTTTCACAAAAAAAAGGATTTTGGTAGTTTACAACCAACAACTCCCCGCAGCAATTACCTTTAAGGCCTAAGGGCACATGCGATCATTGCTAGGTGTTTGATGCCCTATCAGTTTGCATAGTAGTGATAGAGATCTTTGTGTGATAGAGATTGTTATAAGTTTCTCCAGGTAGCCCCTTGATTATCTGTTATCAGAATGAGAACTTGCCATTTATGTCTATAAAAAATCAATTGGACAGATGCAGGATATTGAAAGTGAAAACAGACAGTGTTAGGAAACGCCAAGCAGCATGTGAAGGGGGAACCTCTGCTAATTTGATCAGTTGCTGCAATGATACTCATGAGTATTTTTAGCACCTTCTGGATAAATTTTTTTTTTTTTTCAGATTTTAATTTAATATTAACTCTCAAATAACTGCTCTTGTAATGATAATTTAAATGATCATTTTTCAGAGATGTATATGCAGGCCATACACAATAATCATCCTACCATACTTGTCGGCAAATTGGTATCTTAATTCTTCCTGTAATCTGATATTCTCGTGCAGAGCTCGGACTGTTATTTACATCCCTGCTGCGATAAGTGCCATTTAGATCTATTTAGGATCATTTAATTCAGAAAAAAATGTTTGCTTTTTATAAAGGTGAGATGGCACCTAATTGCCATCTCTGTGATCATTAACCATTCCCCTTTGCACATGATGGATTTCCTGTTATTATAAAAGATGCAGAGTTAACTCAGAGCTGGGAATTTCCATTGATCAGTTTGCTGAAAAACAAAAGCAAAGCTCTCTCCAGGGTTGGTGGAACCAAGCTTGTGTTTTATCAATCTTCTCTTTTCTCACTACACTGTGACTGTTTCGTTTAACCACCCTATCTGGAAAGCATATTGGTTTTATGTTTCGACATGCATTTAATTTCTTATTTACGATTAATTATGATAGTTTCCAAAGGTATCTGCTCTTAGCCCAGGTTAGAACATGTGTTGCAAAAGCTCCCTTCAGCATTTGCTCTTGGTGAAATAGGTTTCACTGATTACTTCAGTGAATATTTAGCATGGTGTTTGCATTCATTTTCTAAATTCATATCCAGCTCTCAGTACCCTGTCTGTTTCTTCCCAATGTGACCCAATCTCCTTTTCAAACATGTGGAATTTCTTGATCAGCTCGGTAACTTGGCATCCAAGCATTATCCTGTTATCTGGGAGATGAGGAATGAGTGTCCCTTGGAGTATGTCTAGGTCATCTACCATACCTCCAGTCTTCTCATGTGTTTGAATGTGACCTGTATAGCATCCTCTCTTGTCCTGCGGTATTGTGACATAAAAGTTAGTCCTTCATTTCTGTCCCCCTTGTGGACAATGTGTCACTTATACCTCGGGCAGCCTACTCCCACTAGTCCATTTGGACCTCGCCCTATCAGGGAGTCTCTTATGATACAATCATTCTTGACAGCATTGGAATCCAGAGTTGTATAATGATCTCCCCTCGTTATGCACACTTTAATTGTTTTATACTGTGGCACCAGGGAGAAGACCTTAGTTGATGCTAGAACCACCAAAATCTTTATATAATACAACTAAAACAGGAAATGCTTGAAATACTCATCAGGTCAGGCAGCATCGTTGAAATGCAAAACAGAATTATTGTTTCAGGTTGTAGATCCCTCGTCAGAATTGGGGGAAGAAAGAAAAAAAGGATCGTTTTAATTTACAAAGGAGTGGGATGAGATGAATAGGGACAAAAATAAATCTTTCTCATTGGATAAGGGCAGGATTGCCTTGTTGAAAAAGCATTTGATCCATCCACCTCACACAGCAATGTTTGAATGGGTGAAGCAGGGTTGGATCTGCAGCACTTGTGTTGACACCCAGTGCATGCAATTGTTTACTTACACACAAACCCGGCCTCTCCTCAGGTTTTGATCGTGCCTGCTTCTGTTAGGGTAATCATCCAAGTCCAATTAGCAGACCTGGTGTAAGCATTGCATTGATCAAATCCTATCCCAATACCCATACTCCAGTCCCACGCAGAGATTTCTCCCCCATCATCCAGTTATCTCTTTGCATTGGATCAGCCATTTTCTAAGATACTCATTTCCAGTAATCCTTTGGCGGTTCTGCAGAAGAATATTGGGATGACCGAGTCACGGCTCCCTTAATCTTGGTTGGTGAACTCGCCTGCGACTGATGCTTGTCCACCCTGTTGCCACATTTACACATGCGCACACATCACTGGTCTGCAGCGCGTTGCATAATCCCACATTACAGGTTGTGAATCCCAGTTGCTCGGATGATGTCCTTAACATCGCCTTCTCCCCCATTCCCGACACTATTGCCAGAGGTTCTGATCTACCAACGCACCTTGTGCCTCCTGCCTTTCCTACAGCTATTGGTCCACACCTTTCAATTGCTTGCATAATTTTATCAATTATTTTCCAACCCTATCTTTCAGGGGTCCAGTATCCCTTTCTCCTCTGACTATCTCCCCAATATCTTTGCTCATCCTGTAGGCGGTAATCCTAATTATTCAGGTAAATGTTGTTCAGTATTAGCCTCTCGCTGGAGCACACATCAGTACTTGATGATTGTTACCTTCATCTCTCTGGAGCCACATTATCTATTTCATGAGAGGCTGCTGTTAAGTAATTGTACATGCCTGAGACCTGCTGTGTATTTCTCTAGCTTATCTCCGCTGTAGCCTGACACACCCACACACCACTGGGCCATTCCAGCACTCCGCCACTTGTGTCATCTGATACAGGTTGTTCTCGACAATCCTCAGCCGAACACTCAAATTTCTCCAAGTGAAATAAATAATTACTTGTTTGTAACTGCACTTAAACTTCAAAATGAAAGAGAAAATAAAAACAATCTCTGACAAAGTGTCTTGTCTGGAACATAATAAGAAGGGAAGGGAAGGGAATGGAAGGGAGGAGGGAGGGGGAGAGAGAGAGAGAGAGAGAGAGAGTGTGTATATATATATATATATATATATATATATATATGCAGGACAGTTAGAAATAGCAGGGGGGAGGGAGGCAATGAGGAGCCGATTTGAGTATGAAGATGATAGGCAAATAGTCCAGAAGAAGGAGGGGAAAGGAACCAGGTAGCAGGGGGTTGGCGGGACAGTGTTGGGTGAGGAAAGATGGGGGTGAGGGTGAGGAACTGGCCAGCCCAGGAGAGGGAAAGGAATAGGGCCTTCCTGAAAATGGATAATTCAATATTCATGCCGTGGGTTGTAAACTACTCGGGTGTAATATGAGGTTGTTGGATTTTGCCTCATGCTGACTGTGAAAGAGGCCAAGGACAATGCGCAGATGGGGAGGGGGGTTGAAATGACTGCAAATTAGTGCTCAAGAAGGTTACATTGGAACCATCTCATTAGGTTGCTTTCCCCAACCTTCCCATAAGGGACGTGCAATAGAAACAGAGCAGGCATCCTCATTCACTGGACGATAAATGACTATGTTGACTAAAATCTTTTGCCTTAACCTCTGATGAGTGTGTTTTTGGAGGAAAAAAAAAATCAGAGGGCAAAGTGTGTATTGGTTAGTTATTAACAGTAGATTGGATATGGAGAATAGATTAGGGTCTGACGGCTGGAGTCAAAGATGATTGCGACAGGGTGTAATGAAAGCTTATTTTAGATTAGAGATACAGCATGGAAACAGGCCCTTCGACCCACTGAGTCCAGGCTGACCATTGATCACCCATTCACACTAGTTCTGTGTTATCTCACTTCTACATTCATTCCCTACACATTCCAGACAATTTACAAAGGCTAATTATCCTACAAACCCGTCCATCTTTGGGATGTGGAAGGAAACCGGAGCACCCACAGGAAACCCATGTTGTCAAGGGAGAACGTGCAAACTCCACATAAAGCGCACCGGAGGTCAGGGTTGAACCTGGGTCTCTGGTACTGTGAGGCAGCAATACCATCAGCTGTGCCACTGTGCCGCCCATGTTGTTGAAAGCAGAGTTATATAGCATAACACTGGTTGGAGTACTGAGAATTTTGTCTGAAATGGACAGCGATGAAGGCACAGGCTGCGATGTGTATGTAATTAGGTTTCTGATCAATTGAATCCAGCTGGGTCAGAATTTGAGTTGAAATTTGGAGCTGTACAATGGGGATTAGGATATTGGGTGGGAGACAGGTTAAAATGAACTCTTGTGACCTGTTCAAGAGTCGAGAGTGTTTTATTGTCATGTGTCCCAGATAGGACAATGAAATTCTTACTTGCTGCAGCACAACAGAACATGTCACGCACTATAACTTCCTTGGATGTTACTGTACTTCCTGTGTTAAAGAAGGAACTGCAGATGCTGGAAAATCGAGGGTGTACACAAAATGCTGGAGAAACTCAGCAGGTGCAGCAGCATCTATGGAGTAAATGAGATAGGCAACGTTTCAGGCCGAAACCCTTCTTCAGCTGTGTTGTTTTGTGCGATGCTGTCTTTTTGCCACGATTTTACTGCATATCTATAATAAGCTGAGATTAAAATGTGATTGCCTTGCTTCTGTTCAAAGACAGGGCCAAAGTGCAAAAGATTCTACCATGCTCCACAGTCCAGATGCTGCAGAACATAACCCAGCCATCACTTCATCGAGATTTTGCTGCCATCTTGGACTAATGCAGAAATGGTATGTATTAAAAGGGAATAATAAGCAAGTTTGGTATGACAACTGCGCATGGCCAGGTCATGGGTCATTTGGGATACACATTCTTGCCAGCTGAGCTACTGTGTGTGTACGGACCTGCATATTCATTTCAATGAGAACTATAAATAAATGTATCCGTCAGATATATCACAGTCGGCCACAGCGTACTGCAAGCTGCATAAACCCACAATTGTGTCTACTTAAATTATTGACTCAATACAGCACCAGCCTTGGAAATGCAAGAATGCCTGGAACGAACCTGTCAATTATCAAATCCCTGGCATTAGCCTCGGTCACAGCCATTCAAATTTGATATTGATTTACACGAATTACAAGTTGTGTGGTCAACCAATTTGAGACGGTCCTTACATTCCTATCTAAACAACCTTCCTGGATTGAAGGAAATGAGGAGAATGTGCTGCGTAGGTTGGGTTGGGAGGTAGGTTGGAAAGTTCAGATTGGATTTGAACAGGCTGGTTAAACTTTCGAAGTGGGTTGGCTTAAATAAAGATGGTGTCGCTTTAACCTCTGGGGTTGGTTCCAGTCTGTCGGGGCACACAGTTGGGTGACTGGGCGGTGATAATTATGAGGATTTGCAGCCATTTGAACCGCAGCCAAACTAGTGGCTTCACTCAGAGTGCGTCACAGCTCCCCAGCTGACTAGACCTGTTCTCGCTCTCTTGAAGAAGGCACCGCCTGCCCCAACAAGTGTCAAATGCGGAGCCAACCCGTAATATGAGTCAGAGCATTTTCTCAGTCAGACTTTGTCAACAGTTGGGGTGGGGGATCTGGGAGAGAGAGAGAGAGCTGGAGATGCCGCACAGATGGAACAGTTTAATAACGATCCATTAAAATCCACCCTTCAGCCACTCGGCAACCTGAGCTGGGCTGATCTGATCTGACAACCCTCTCGCTAGCTCGCTGTGTGCCCGATCCTAACGCAGAACCTGCTCAAAACCTTTGGGCTTTGCACAAAGAGCCTCTGCTAACAAGGTCTGGCGAACTGTGCTGGTCAACGTGCACTGGGCGAGATGGCTGGCGGAAACGGACCGCAACCACCGCAAACTTGGAACAGCACGGACCCTCCACTCAATCTATCCAATACTAAAGGGCAGGCATTTCACAGTTAAATGTCATCTATCGGATTGGCGGCTCCTTTACAGGGCCAACCGGGTACTCAGTTATCCCCGGAGATGAATCTTTGCCTTAACGGTACGTTCACACCGCCTGTAGGTAAAGCATACACAGCCCACATCACACTGATAGAGTCGCTCATCCAAATGTCCTCAAGGAAACAGATTATCTGATCATTATTGTAGCGTTACTTCCGGATTCCCATGGATGCTAATTGGTTGCTGAATTTCATACCTAACAACACTATTATACCTTTAAAGTTACTTCATTCAATGCAGTGCTTCGCAATAATTTAAGAACTTCGGGATGTTTTACGATCATAGGTGAATAATAAATAATAAATCATAGGTGTTTATTTCTACAAGGCAGACTCTTTGAATTTTCATATATATTGTCTTTAGTTGATGAAGACAACCGTTCTCCCACACCCTACTACACAATGCATTCACATCCCGGCATCCGAGAAGAACAAACAAAGTCAAAGTCAAAGTAAACTTTATTGTCAATTCAAACAATGCAACAAGTAGTTACACAGAGGATTGAAATTGCGTTTCCCCATACTCCAAATGTGCAAGTAATATTTATTTATAACACAGACAGACAATATACCATTAATAATACCATTAAAATATACCATTAAAAATAGACATTATAGGAAAAAAATCACAGTTTGCCACAGTCTAGTAACATTTTGAGGTATGTTATTAAAGTGCAAAAATAAAAGGTACAATATAGAAAAGTGCAAATAGCATACTGCAGACATTGAGTTAAAGTTATTTGACAGTCAGCTGATCTTTGTGTAATGTTCATGGAATTTTCTTGAGTGAGTTGAGTAGTCTGATGGCCTGAGGGAAAAAGCTGTTTTTGAATCTGGTGGTTTTGCACCGCATGCTGCGGTAGCGCTTGCCGGATGGAAGGGGGGTGAACAATTTGTGTGCTGGATGGGTGGTGTCTTTGATGATATTGGCTGCTCTCTTGCGACAGCGAGATGGGTATAAGTCCTGGATTGCTGGTTGGGGTGATCTGGTGATCTTCTCCGCTGTCCTCACCACTCTCTGTAGGGCCTTCTGGTCAGCAGCAGAGCAACTGCCATACCAGACTGAGAGACTGCTGGTAAGAATGCTCTCAATGGCACCCGTGTAAAAGGTGGTGAGGGCAGAAGGGGGGAGGTCAGCTCTCCTCAACCGTCGAAGGAAGTGGACGCGTTGCTGTGCTTTCTTGACTAGGGAGATGGTGTTGGTGGACCATGTCTGATCATCTGTAATGTCCACTCCCAGGAACTTGGTGCTTTTCACAGACCCCACTGCACTGCCATTGATGGTGAGTGGGTTGTGTACTGTCTGTTTCTTCCTGAAGTCCACAGTTATTTCATTTGTTTTATTGACTGAGTTGAAGGCTATTGATGTCACACCAGTTGATGAGTTGTTCAACCTCCTCTCTGTAGGCTGAGTCGTCATCGTGGCTGATGAGGCCCACCACTGTAGTGTCATCTGCGAACTTGATGATGTGGTTCGAATTGTGTTTGGCACAACAGTCATGTGTCATCAGCGTGAACAACAGAGGGCTCAGCACACATCTCTGTGGGACCCCGGTGTTCATGATGGTGGTCTCTGATGAGTTTTTGCCAACTCTTACTGTCTGTGGTCTGTCGGTAAGGAAGTCCAGTAACCAGTTGCATAGTGGGGTGCTGATGCCTATTTCGCCGAGTTTATTCACCAGATGTTGGGGGAAGACTGTGTTGAAGGCGGAGCTGAAGTCGATAAACAGCATCCGCACGTAACTGTTATTGTTTTCCAGATGAGCCAGGCTTAGGTGGAGTGCTGTTGCTATGGCATCATCAGTGGAACGGTTGGGACGATATGCAAACTGTAATGGGTCAAGTGTAGAGGGGAGACTGGATGTTATGTGGGTCTTGACCAACCTTTCAAAGCACTTCATCATGATGGACGTGAGTGAAATGGGCCGGTAATCGTTCAGTGTTGAGGCTGGAGATTTCTTAGGTAACGGTATGATGGTGGTGGCTTTGAAGCATGCTGGTATGATGGCTTGGCTCAGAGAGGTGTTGAAGATGTCCGTGAGAACATCTGTGAGTTGGTCAGCACAGTCTCTGAGCACACGCCCCGGTATGTTGTCAGGACCTGCAGCTTTTCTGGGGTTCACCTTGAGTAGGGTTCTCCGCACATCAGCTGGGTCCAAGTGAAGTCTCTCCCCGATGCTTTATTTTTAGTCCCCCTGCCATTCCTATGTTAGTTTAACCTGCTGAGAATAATACTTAGCTCTCTGTATCTTTCCCTTTGCCCCCTAGGTATCTACTTGAGTTTGGCTTGAATGTATTTATTTTTAGTATTATCTTATTAGATTGGCTAGCATACAAAACCAAACTTTTCACTGTACATGTGACAATGATAAGTCTAAAACTACATAGAACATAGAAACATAGAAATTAGGTGCAGGAGTAGGCCATTCGGCCCTTTGAGCCTGCACCGCCATTCAATATGATCATGGCTGATCATCCAACTCAGTATCCCGTACCTGCCTTCTCTCCATACCCTCTGATCCCCTTAGCCACAAGGGCCACATCTAACTCCCTCTTAAATATAGCCAATGAACTGGCCTTAACTACCCTCTGTGGCAGAGAGTTCCAGAGACCCACCACTCTCTGTATGAAAAAATTCCTTCTCATCTCGGTCCTAAAGGATTTTCCCCTTATCCTTAAGCTGTGACCCCTTGTCCTGGACCTCCCCAACATCGGGAACAATCTTCCTGCATCTAGCCTGTCCAACCCCTTAAGAATTTTGTACGTTTCAATAAGATCCCCTCTCAATCTCCTAAATTCTAGAGAGTATAAACCGAGTCTATGCAGTCTTTGTTCATAAGACAGTCCTGACATCCCAGGAATCAGTCTGGTGAACCTTCTCTGCACTCCCTCTATGGCAATAATGTCCTTCCTCAGATTTGGAGACCAGAACTGTACACAATACTCCAGGTGTGGTCTCACCAAGACCCTATATAACTGAACTAGAACCTCCCTGCTCCTATACTCAAATCCTTTTGCTATGAAAGCTAACATACCATTCGCTTTCTTCACTGCCTGCTGTACCTGCATGCCTACTTTCAATGACTGGTGTACCATAACACCCAGGTCGCGCTGCATCTCCCCTTTTCCTAATCGGCCTCCATTTAGATAATGACTAATATCCATCCCTCATGATATTCGTTAATCTTTCAACAAATTTTCATTCGATTGAGGCCCATTCATTCTATACAGTGTGTTTCAGCCACAGAGATGATCCTTTGGTGCCAAGGATCTGGAGACCTTCATTTATATCATAAACCCTGTCATGTATTTATGACAACCCTGCCTTGTCTTATCACAAATTTGTGAACGTGCAAATAATCAAGAAATTATTCCTTTTGTGGTTGCTCCTCTCATTTCTGAAAGATTGGCTGCAGAAACTCCACCCTTTCCTGTATTATTAGCCCTAATATAGGCCACAAATTATGGTTGTTCAAATTACTTTGATGACGTTATTCTGAGGTACATTTTATTTACTCCTCTTACAGTTTTGCTTTCTTCCCAACCCATTGTTCAAGCGCTTTTGATTGCAACATGCACCTTAATTTAGTTCAACAAAGAAACTGACAAGTTACTAAAGTTCATTAAAATAGATTTGCTTGGATCACATGATCATAAGAGATTGAAGTATTATTTCATTCAAAGCCCGAGTTCAGCAGACTTACACATTTAATCCCTCTTTCTGTTCCCAGGAAATACTTGGAACTCAAGAATTTTGCCACACAATTGAATTAACATCATTATTACCTTGGTGTTAAGATTTCACAGCATAAGAACTTTTAATTGGAGTCCAAGATTTTCATTATTACTCCTGCCATCGACAGCATTTATGATGTGTCTTCTGCCTGGTTGTTGTTGGTTTTTTTCCATGCCTTTGATAAGTGAAAAAGTGGAAACAAATATTATCAAGCAAGTTTAATGTAAAAACAATTTACTGCTATTTTATGCCAAGCTGAAGAGTTGTGCTCACAAACATTAAGGCTGAACATCACTTTTTCACTCAATGTTGAGACGGTCCATTTAGATGAACGTCAGTATATCTGCTTTGGACAATAATTGGTTAATCATTGTAATGAAAAAATAATTGCACATAATCTTGGGAGATGCCCTCTGGACATCAGGTGTCAGCAGATTAGTGAAAGGAGAACTGATAAACATTTGTGTTTTGGAGCTTCAGTGAGTGATTGGTCAACTGGTGGTAAATATGGGGACAGCCTGCACTTACAAAGGCTTTCCCCACTGGGTAGAGAGAGACTTTAGTTACACCATTAAGGCCTGTGGGAGTAATATTTCCTTTCAATATATCGTACTTGGTCACAAAAGCTACCGTGGAAGAGTCTCAAAAACCTAGGAAATTAGGAATCTCCATTCAGAAAAGTTTAGCAGGATTATGAGTGAACTCAAAGTGGATTTCTCTGTTTGACCACTGCCCAATCTTTTGGATAAAATAATCACGCCATGGATAATTAATGGGATATTTCCTAACACTTTAATTGTGTCACACTTTAAGTTAATTAAGTAGATTAATTTCTTGAGGTGCATTACTCACACGGAGTATTAACTGCTGGTATCAAAGATTTAGAACAACATCATTGTGGGAGTGTAACTGCAATTAGTTGATATTTTTTTCGATTATTTGATTTGATTGTGTTCCATGTAACGTAATGCTTCAACCATGTTTATGGAGAATGTTTATTTTCCATTATTGAACTTTCATTATGTATCATATACTGTGCTAGAAATTGATCTAAAACTGTAATGAATAATGTTTTTTTTCCTCAATTTTGTATGGCTGTAAGCACTGTGTTTGACATTTTTTTGGAACCGATCCTGGTATTACATTTTTCAGCATGAACACAGCACAATTTTTTTTTTTAATTAAAAACATTCCGTTTCATCTTTGTTGCTAACAAGTTGGTGCAAGATTTGATTGTTTGCTACAATCAGCTTATTTTTCCAAAATTGGTGATGCATCTTTAAATAACTTAATAAAATTATTGGCTTTCATGTCACTGAATTTTTAAAAAATGAAATGCATTATAGCAAAGGGCGTTGCTTTGCATTGATTTGGACATTCATTTTTAAATAAACCTGTCAACATTTGCCTTTAAATAGCATCCATACATACAAAATGTCACAAGGCTTTCAACAGAACATTGAAGAGTACAGCACAAAAACAGGACCTTTGGCCCAGTGTGTGCTGAATATGATGTCAAGACCAACTCTATCTGCCTGCACATAAACCATATGAATACCTCCGTATCCATACGCCCATCCAAAAGCCTGTTAAATGCCACTCTCAACCTCACCACCACACCCGGCAGCGGGTTCTGGGCACTCGCCACTCTCCATGTAATAAACGTACCCTGTATATCTCCTTTAAACTTTGCCCCACCACACGTTACAGCTTTTGTCCTCCAATATTTAATTTTTCCACCATGGAAAAAGGTTCTGATTATCTACCCTATCCATCCGTCTCATAATTTTATAAACTTCTATCAGGTCTCCTCGCAATCTTCAGCGTTCCAGAGAAAACAATGCAAATCTGTCCAACATCTTGTAGCTCATGTTGTCTAATCCTGGCATCATTCTGGTCAACCTCCTCTGCACCCTCGCCACATGCTTTCTGTATCAGAGCGCCCAAAACTGCATGCAAGACTCCACATGCAGCCTGACCAAAAGCCTATAAAGCTGCATCATTATTTCCTAACACTCAATGCCCTGACCTGTGAAGGCAAGCATAGCATGTGCCGTCGGTACCACTCGTGAACCTGTGAAAAATTTAGAAATTATTCTTTTCACGGTCGCTCCTGTTCTTATGTTGCCACTTTCAGGGAGTTCTGGACTTGGACGCTGATATTCATCTGCTTTGAGGGAGTGTTGAAGGTTTTGAGGGGCCTGAGAGGAGGGAGGGAGGGGAGAGTTGAAGGATGTGAGGAGGGTGTTGAGGGGGAATATTGGAGGAAGTTTTGAGGGGAGTGGGTAGGTGGGAGTTTGAGGGAGGGGGGGGGATGAGTTTTGAGGAGAGTGTTGAGGGGAGGGGGAGGAAGTTTTGAGGGCAAGATAGACGGTGAGGGGGGCTTTGAGGGAGGGCGAGGGAGTTTTGAGCGGAGTATTGAGGGAAGTGGGATGGGGAGTTTTGAGGAGAGGTTTTGAGTGAGGGTGAGGGAGGTATTGAGGAAGTCCCTCTCTCGCCTCCCTCTCTCACCGCCCCCTTCTCTCTGTCTCTACCTCCCCCGTACTTTGGCGATTTCTGGTTGCAATGAATGATCTTGTGCAGGTGAAGATAATTCATCCCACATGCGATGCCCATGGACGAGTCGACCAGCAGCAAGGGGAGCGATCTTCCTTCCTGCTCAAAGCACCTCGTATAATTGTCCCTGTGCACAGTACAACATAATGATGCAGTGACATGGGCACTGGGTACATACTCCCCTGCAGAGAGAGAGGAGAGATTATATGTGTAGTTTTTCCGCTGACTGGATCTCAGTACACGTTTCTAGAGTTTCCGGAGTCGTCTGATGTTGGTCTCCTTGCGATTTCGGACTTTCTTCACCGCCACTTCCTCCCGTGAAGGAAGTCTCCCCAGGAAGACAGTGCCCTCTGGTACCAGCACTCACACTCTGCATGGGGGGGAGAGAGGGGTTATTGGGGAGAGAGGAAGGGGGAGGAGTGGGAAGAGAGAGCAGAGAGAGGGATTACTGGGGGGAGAGAGAGGGAGGTGAAGAGAGAGAGGTTACGGGGGGAGAGGGTTATTGTTTGTGCTTGGTACTATAGGCCTTGCCGATGATGGATTAGACCCAGGATTGGGTTGAGAGGGTTGGGGAAGGAGGGAGAGTGACGGGGAGATGGGTTTGGAGGGGTATTGTCACACCTGCAGCCTGTATTTTGTGCTCAGTACTATAGACTTTGCAGAGGATTGTCCACATTGGTCTCAGGCAGCCAAAGAGGCTATGGACGAATGCAGGGCCATTCTGTGAGCAGGGGTCGTGGGGCCTGTGCAGGCCGTGAGCCTGTGGCCTGGTGTCGGGGCCATCACGGGCTCCTCGGTCTCCAGGAGCAGCAGAATGCTGCAGGAGAAAGGGTCGCGGGGAGAGCTCCCGCCCGTCCGTCACCCCTGGCCTGGGGAGAGCCCGCAGGTGAGAGGTCAAGTAGGGTTGTCAGGCCCGGTGACGGGGTCCGGGCCTCCTGCAGGCAGGCCATGGGTCACAGGGGGGTCGCGGCCTCCCCGCGGGGGTCACGGGTCGTGGTGGGAGTCAAAAGGTGGCCCCATGGCCCTTGGGGAGTGTGTTGGGTCAAAGATCCTTGGGTCACAGGGGTGAGAGGTCACAGTTCAGGGGTTACAGGTCGAGGGAGGGGGTACAGAGGGTAGATGTTCAGTGGTCACAGAGGTCAGGGTTCACCCAGGGGTCAGAGGTTGGGGAGAGTAGGGGAAGAGGTCACCCCTGTCCTAGGGGTCACAGGGTATCCAGGGTGACAGAGGTCACAGTATCTACAGGGGTCACATCATTGCCGGTAGGTCAGAGTTCAGGGGTCATGCTCTTGCACGGAGAGAGTTCAGCCAGCACCTAAGGGTCGGAGGTTGCAGTTGAAAGTGAAGGAGAGAGAGGGTCAGCAGGGCTCTCACTTAACCTTTTTCCCCTGTTGCCAGTCGGGCAACCTAGGCAGCTTTTTAGGTTGCCAAATGACTGTTTCGGTGGTCATTTAAGACGGTTTGCATGACGCGTGCGATAATGTGCTCGGACGAAGTGCGTAGTTACCATTCGTAATTATGCTCGATGAAGGATTCACTATTATTTCTGCTTCAAATAAAGTCACAAACTAAACATATTCACCAATCAAAACATGATATATACCACAATGACATGCAGCAAAATTGTAATACAATATCTCAACTCTTTTTACACATTGCACTTAATGCAATTTGTATTAGTTCTTTCCACTTCCAAACAAAAATGTGGTTGGATTATTCAGCATATGATCAACCTGTGTCAATAAATCCTGAACCTTGGTAACATATATGCTTAACCAAGCACACTGCAGATTGATTCAAGCATGTTTTCTATGAATGACCGAAAATTACCATGACATGGCCATAGCATGGGTCGTTATTGCTATTGGCACAGAAACACTCTCGCTTTCCACATAATTTATCCATAACAAAATATACAGGTTGCATGGAAATTTCTAAAGGCATTTTATGATAATAGCTGTTAAAACCGACTATACCATCTGACAGTTATGTCCTTTGGCCATCTCTTGTCAGTTAGTGTAATGTTTATTACTGTGTAATATATTTTTATTTGAAGTAAACCGTTTACAATGTAAAGCTTACTTTATAAACTAACACCTTATTTCAATATTACTACAAATAACATATCAATACTTATGTGGGAAGAATTGTAGTATGTGGGAAGAATTTTTTGTTCCTTTTTATTTACTCTTTTTTCTTTTCTCTTTTATATATCCTTTTCTTTATTTCCAAAAAATAGAAGATATTAAGTAATGTTTATTACACTAACAAAAATGTTTATTACACTAACTGGCAAGAGATGGCCAAAGGACATAACTGCAGCAAATGTTCTTTTGGTAATATGTTTAAAGGTGTTTCTTTTGGTAATAGGTTTCTTTTGGTAATATGTCTGAACGCCACATTACCAGACATTCAGATTAGATGTACGTGTTGTGAACAGCAATGAAGATATCCAGTTTGGATGCACCAGATTTAAAAAAAAATTATTGATAAATGCTGTTTCCATCATTACCACTTCAGGATTAACGTTAAAATTTCAACTGAAATATCTCCCGACCAAATTTGTGATAAATCCAACGTATAGTTGTGAATGTTGCTCATTAAATAACTACAGTACTGATACTCCATATTACGAGCATTGATTTGCCGTTAAAATGATTTCTGTAATAATGTGTCAACGGTAGAAGTGACAGTCGAACGCTGCGGTTTTAATGTTTCACGTGTTCACAATTAAATTAATCCATCTTTATGGACTAAAACAAATAATAACATTGGGATTTAAAACACATTTGATTCCATGCCGTTATCAAACATAGTCAATGTTCACTCTGAAGACATTTCCCGTACAATAGGGTCGGGGAGGGGGGGGGGGGGGGGGGGGGGGGGGGGTGTGAATCAGTGCAGGGTGGGGGTAAACAAAAATGCTGGAGAAACTCAGCGGGTGAGGCAGCATCTATGGAGCGAAGGAAACGGGCAACGTTTCGGGTCGAGACCCTTCTTCAGACTGTTCCCCCCATTCAACCATGGGGGGTTCAATACAGGATGGATGGGGGGGGAGATCAGCGCAGGATGAATGATGGGTCAGTACAGTGTGGATCGGAGGGTCTGTACAGGATGAATGGGATATCACTACAAGATGAATGAGGGGATAAGTACAGGATGAATGGGGGGTTCAGTACAGGATGAATGGAGGGTTGAGTAAAAGATGAATGGCGGAGCAGTACAGGACGATTGAGGGGATCAGTATAGGATGAATGGGAAATCAGTACAGGATGAATGAGGGGATCAGTACAGGATGAATGGGGGGGGGGGCTCAGTAAAAGATCAATGGGGAGATTACTACAGGATGGATGGGGGGGATCGATGCAGGATAAATGGCGGGTGGGTCAGTACAGGATAAATGGGGGGGGATCAGTACAGGATGGATGGGGGAGCAGTGCAGGATGGATGGGAACGGGGGTCAGTACAGGATGAATTGGGGGACTAGTGTAGGATGGCTGGGGGGTGGCAGGAGAATCAATGCAAGGTGGATAGGGTGATCAGCGCAGGATGAATAGATGGGGGGGGGGGTAGATGGTGAGGGGAGCACAGGGGATGTCAGTGAGGACTGAATAGAGGCGGGAATGGGGATCAGTGTGGGATGGAGAGGAGGGGTCCCAGGATAAGAGGGGTGGAAGGGGGCGTACAAGAGAGAGAGAGAGAGAGAGAGAGGGGGCCAGGTTGGGGGGAAGGAAGGCCAGCGCTCCTCGAACAACATCGCCCGCTGCATTGGCCGTCCCTGTCCACTGCCAAAGGGAGAGGCGGTTGGAATCTCCTTGCCACTGCCTCCCCTCCTCCACCAGCCAACAGCAAGGTGCGGGGCCGAGCGTTGCAGCTCAAAGATCCTATAACTATAAGATCCTATAACTATATAACTACAGGATCTTTGGTGCAGCTCCTTCAAACGGCAAAAGAAGGCCTCCCCCTCGCTCCTCCCGACCTCGGCCTGCGGGAGGGTTTGTTTTGAAAGCGGTTATCGCCATTAGTGGATTTGCAAGCAGCGGCCGCTATCAGGGCGGGCGGGCGGGCGGGCGGGCGGGATGAGGAGATGGAGCCGCTGTCGCGGCCGCTGCTGCTGCTGAGCGGGGCCCGTCATTCGCTCCCACCCTCCGTCACTCCGCACCTAGTACCTTTGCCCCACACTACAGCCGTCGCCGACACGAAACGTCACGTTCCTTTTCTCCAGAGATGCTGCCTGACCCGCTGAGTTACTCCAGTTTTTTGTGTCTATCCTCGGTATAAACCAGTATCTGCAGTACCAAGCCGGGCAAAATGACTCGCCGTTTAGGTTGCCTGACGGCACTTTGGGTGGTCAATGGCATCTGGGCAACCGCTAATTTCGAGCCCTGGTCAGGGCGACGAGGTACCGGTGGACCAGGGATGCAATAACAAAGGGTCTGCATGATCTTTTCCAGAAGGATGTGATTGCCTCTGCCGTGGTTGCAGGGGAGAAGTGTGGGATTATACTAAAGTCTCAGGAGAATGTTGCACTGGCATAAGGGGTTCACAGTGGGGGGGGATCTTTGTACCGGTGGAACTGTGGGTGTCCACCGTGAGACTGGTTCTCCTGCGCAGTGTTCCCACGTTCATCTGGGAAGCAATCCTTCTTCCACACCTGGCAAAGAATGGGGAGGGGTGGTCTAGGCAGCCCAGGAGTAACCCGTGTCTTAAAGGGATTCTGAGTGTCAAGAGGCGGGTGTTCATAAAGGTGGGAATGGGGTCGCGCGCAGGAGGGGAGCTTCGTCCTGGAGCATAGAGGTGCCCCCTACAGCATGCTTTGGAGTTGGGGAGAGGCACGGTGTCACGCGTGCAAGGAGTTTGGACAATTCTGCAGGGATTGTCCCAATCGCTGGGCAGCAGCAAGATATCGTAACGCAGCAGCCCAGGAATGCACTGCTGGCCCATCCAGGGCTGCCAGCTCCACCTCGGTGACCCGGGGCAGTGCTGCCCCCCGCCCCCCGCGTCCTGAACCTGTGGTGGTGGTTGGCGGCGAGGCACAGGGAGAGGGGGAGGAGGAGGGATGGCAGATGCAAGGGAAGACGAAGTCCAAGTGGAAGAATAAATACCTCCAAACGAGTCACTCGAAAGCGGATGGGCCCATGCCCAGACCTGAGCCCACCCAAAGGGTACCTGTTGGCCCCAGAGGGGTGCAGGAGGCACCTGGCGAGATTCAGCGGGACAATAAGGAGTGGCCCTGTGAGCGAGAGCAAGGCCCTGGACCCAAAGTCAGGGGGGCAGCCTATAGACAACAAGTGCGGGAGTAGGCCTTTCGGCCACTCGAGCCGCCAAAGCCATTCAATGTGATCATGGCTGATTACCGACAAGCAATTCCCTGTTCCTGCCTTCTCCCTATATCCATTGACTCCGCTATCTTTAAGAGCTCTGTATAATAGTCTACCTCGAGACCTTCCACCCCTGTCGAGGCCAGTGGCCCAGGACTAGTCCTCTGGGCCGGAGATTATTCGTTTCAGGTGTCTTCCGAGGGTGTTATCGCACCAGTTATTGGTTGACTTCCCTGGAAATGTGTCCCCTGGGACGGAGGAAAGAGCAGAGACAACCCCGGAGAGAGAGTCTCGAGTGTAGAGGGCGGTTTCCCAGCCTGTGCTCCTCATTAGAGTCACAAGAGTAGCTGAGGAGTGTGCTGCCCAACTGGCTGAGGTAGTAGGGGAGACTCCAGAAACACTGGCTCCTTCAGTGGGCCTTAGTGAGGTTACTCCCCTGATGGTGGAGGGTGGAGGCTCTCTGGGTAATGCTGTTGGATCGGGTACCCTGGGTGCGGAGGGGGATGGGGCTGTTTTGGGTCGTGACCCTCCGTCGGATTCCGAGGGTGCCTGTCCTATCCATGTACCTGTCCCAAGTGTCTCTTAAACGTTGTGAATGTCCCAGCCTCAACAACCTCCTCCGACAGCTCGTTCCATGCACCCACCACCTTCTGTGTGGAAAAGTTGCCCCTCAGGTTCCTATTAAATCTTTGCCCTCCTCACCTAAAACCCATGTCCTCTGGTCCTCGATTCTCCTACTCTGGGCAAGAGACTCTGCGTCTACCCAATCTATTCCTCTTGTGATTTTATACACCTCTATAAGATCACCTCTATAAGATCACCTCTATAAGGAATAAAGTCCTAGCCTTCCCCAACCTTTCCCTGTGGCTCAGACCCCTCGAGTCCTGGCAACATTCTCATAAATCTTCTCTGTGCCCTTTCCAGCTTGACGACATCCTTCCTACAGCAGGGCAACCAAAACTGAACACTACTCCCTCAAGCCTCACCTACAATCACTCTCCCTCCCCTTCATTCACTCCTCAAAACTCCCCCCCAATACGCCTCGCATCCTCCCTCAAAACTACCTCAAGCCTCACCTCCCTCAATACACCTGTCCCTGTGAAAGCCTCCTTCAAAACTCCCTCCGACCCTCTTCCTCCCTGAACCCTCATTACTCCCTCAAACCCCTCACTCTCACTCCCTATCTCCCCACAGAACTTCCTCCCCCTCTCTCAATTCAAAACCTTCAACCCCAACCCCCTCCCCTCACTCTCCTCCAATATTCCCCATCCCTCCCCTCAACACCTCCTCCAATACTCTCCTCCCCCTTCAGCTATTCTCTTCTTCTTGCGTATGGCGAGCACAGCCTAAAGTTGTAAGACAACTTGTTCTGTTTCAGCCCCATCAGTCTGAAGAAGGGTCTCGACCCGAAACGTCGCCTATCTCCTTCGCCCCTTAGATGCTGCTGCACCCGCTGAGTTTCTCCAGCTTTTTGTGTAGCCCTCGATTCTCCAGCATCTGCAGTTCCCTTCTTTAACACGAGTTTCTCCAGTATTTTGTGTACCCTTGTTGTGTTTGATCTTCTGTGTGTGCACGCCTGGTTGCTTGCATTAGTTGAAACCGGGTGGACCAGGTGAAGGTTGCAATCTCCCACCCCCCTCAACACCTCCTCTAATATCTCCCATCCTCCCTCCTCCTGCTCCCACCGCCTTCAACTCACCTCAGCGGGGGGGGGGCGGGGGCCGAGATGGGGGCGGGGCGTCCCGGTGGCCAATGGGGAGTCGCGGGGCGGACTGACTCACTGACTGACAGTGAATCCATCCAATGGGGAGAGAGGGGCGGGATCGGAAGCGCTGGGCAGCAACGGGGCGGGACCGGAAGGGCAGGCGGTGCCCTCGAGCGGGAACCGGTGAGTGAAGAAAAAACTGCCTCAACTACCCGGCTCGTGCCCCCCCCTCACTCACCACCACCACC